>JAKUCA010000646.1:0-11217 GCA_030567025.1 Geotrichum europaeum | reverse complement strand
AATAAATAAATAAATAAATAAATAAATAAATAAATAAATAAATAAATAAATAAATGAAATAAAAAAAAAAAAAATATCGGTGAATGGGCTCTCAGTTAAGTACATTATAGCTATAGCCAGAGGCCCCGGCTTCGTTTTATGCGATGCTTGATACCATGTTGACAATTTGAACAAGATAGTATATTATGTACACAATGTAACTGCCCCAGTACTGCCGCCGGGAAACCCATCATGCCGACAGGAACCGTGTATATAAGCACCACTCGCTGTCTCAATGTACATTTTCACAGGTTTTTTTTATTTTTCGAATAAAACCCATTTGGCCTGGGCCTACGGGTATTCGGTTCAGGAATGGGTTTTCTTCCCCCTCCTCTTTTTCTCTTTCCCGTTGGATATTTATTAGACTTACTGAAACAAATACAAATCCAAATACTCAAGTTTCAATCAAGTCCCAACTCATTTTTGCCGGCTTCGGTTTTCTTCAGCCTTGCAGTTTCTAATAAAGTCCCCAATGACTGTTTTGTCTTGTAATTTTCATGCGGTAGGAGCTCGGTCGTTCGCGTGCCAGCTCGTGTCAAGCCGCCTCAGATCCCTTCATCAAGCTCAAAACCATTGTAGGCACTGCTTGTTACGATCATCGGCTATGTGCTGGTCTGGCTCGGAGCTTTTGGACCTCGATTTATGTTACTGCAGAGCATAATTACCCATCTTGTATAGGCTGTCGTCAGTCGCGTTTAATTCACGAGAGGTATTCCTTCATAGCTTGGAGCCCTTTTGGAGTATTTAACAGTTGGGCTAAGTCCAGGTCCGGTGATACTCTAAAGAGTATTTCTCTCTTCAGTACCGTCCTCTGACAGTGTTTGACAATGTGTTGTACGGTTTCGAACTCGCCGCACTTGCAGTTGTAGTTGTCCTTGGGGGCCTTCCTCTTTCGAAGGTATGCACCGATGTCTCCATTGCCAGTTCTAAATTGTGTTATCCGGCTTAATATTTCTTGGGGGTAATTCTTGAATACTTCAGTTGTGATTAGTTTCGACCTGTTGGTTGTTGGGCTTGTATCGTCCTCCTTGGTAATTTACTTGTACCACCTCCCGGCTCTGGCCGTCAGAAATACTTGATATCTCTCTTGCCATTTGGCTTGTAAGTTTACTTGATCTTCTTGTTGTCTGGTTCTTAACGCTTTCCAGTATTCAGCGGCGGCCGCCTCGCTGTCTCCACCAGGGGCGCCCTCGTTCCCCGGGCTAAGCTTCACCAGTTCCGGCAGGTCTGCCAGGCTCTCTTCTTGGGGTAAGTTGGAATGGGTTTTAGTTTGGAGGAGACTTTTCCAGGTTTCTCTTTTTAGTGGTCACGAGTGAGCACCCACATTTCTTTTTTCTTTTTTGAGTACTATGCAGTAGTTCTCTCATGCACAATAAGCCTATGCATCTCGTTTTTTTCTTTTTGAAAGAGAAAAGACTCACAAATTGGTTTTAATAATAGATCCCAGAGTTCAACAATAGTCAATATCATTGAAAAAAAAAAAAAAAAAAAATCTAATTCAGTTTTATCTCGTACCACTGTGGTGTAGACAGAATTAGAGATCTTCTGGCCTATAATAGAGGTATGAAAGTAATAGTAGAATCTGTTTATTTAGGTGTCCTATGTGTAATTATCTGCGGAGAACCCACCAAGCTTACCCAGGTCTGGGACTATTTGTAACGCGCCTGTACCCGTAGGCGCGGAAATTCGGGAAAGCCGGAATTCTCCCATGAGCTGCAAGACTCCCTCCACGAAGGAGTCCGACAAGCTGGTCTCGAGTTATGAGAGTACAATTCTTTTTTTTTTTTTCACTCAGGCTGTGCACAAAGATCCAAGTTGCTGTTTTTGGCTCTCGTGATTTTAGATTACATAGTTTTTTTGGTGGCCAGTTTCGATTAAACATTTTCGAGGCTTTTTATTAGTGCTACTTTTATTGGTCTCACTCAAGTATCTAGATGAGCTCGGAGCGAGACCTAAACTTGAAATAAAGAGATGCTCATTAGGTTCATATTTGAATCTGTCTTGTCATTTCACGAGCTTGGCAAAAAAAAAAAAAAAAAAATCGACAGAGCCTAATGCGACATAAGCTTTGGAGCCAGTTGATATCGAATATTGGCCGTCGGCGGTCTGCCTGCTTCACATGCAACTCTGGGTAACACCCGGAACAGAAAAAAAAAAGGTTTACAGATAGAGTTATATAGAGTATTTACAAAGATTTTAATGGGTTTGTTTATATCGAAGCTGCCATTTCCAAATGCAATAATATGAGATTTACATTGATTATAGTAGAAGAAAGTGCTGCGAATGGCATTAAACGTTTGAGACAAAAAAAATAAAATAAAACACTAAGATTAATACTAAATAAGGTAAACAAAAGTCATCACGGTAATAATAGAAATAAAATAAAATAAAAAGTTACCACTGGCCCTGATAGTTAGTGCCATAGTTATAGCTATAGCCAGTAGTGATGGGCTGCTGAGGTTGATAAGGTTGCTGCTGCACAGTGGCTATAAACGGACGAGGAGAGTAGTCTTGGGTGCTGGTAGCAACCGAGGACTCGGGAAGGCGACGAGGATCAGACTCTGCAAAATGCTGCTGCTGCTGCTGCTGCATGGTCTGTTGCGCTGGTTGCACCGGCTGCGCGGGCTCACCACCAACTGTGCTGAAAGGTCCGGCTGTGCTGGTGGTGTTGTTTTGAGAATATCTCTGAGTGAGGGGCGGCAGTGACGGTAAGTACACATTAGTGCTGGTTGCTAGACGGCCACTCTGGTACTGTGGGTTTGTAGTAGTTGTGGCCGACATGCCAGCCGCTGTAGGCGACGTTGTCACCGTAGAGTAATACTCAGGTTGCAGAAATTGGTTTTGAGATTGCTCCTGAGGTTGGACAAGAGAAGAAGGACCATAGCTGCGGTACCCCGTATTAGCAGCAGCAGTCATATAAGAGGAGTTGTTCAAAGGCTGGCTGGTACGAAAGAAAGGCAAGCCACCACCGGTTGTCCCCGCTGCACTGGTACCTCCGCCATTTTTAAGCAGATCTTCCATCTCATAAGTGCTCATTTCGTAGCCTTGCGGACCACCCAGGGCCTGGGGTGGGCCGGCCATGTACGAAAGATGGGGCGGTGCGGCTTGACTCATGGAATGATGTGGGTGGTGCATCTCGTGCATCTGATGTTGGACCTGTAATTGGTGTAGTTGTTGTTGTTGTTGTTGTTTTGCGTCATTGCCAGCGGATTTGCGCACCAGGTCGTTTTTAGTCTCAAGTGGAATGCGAAAGTTTTGGTTGCTAGTGATCTCATCAGAGATTACAATGTTTTTGAGATATGCACTGTCTTTAGGGGTTTCGAAAATGCCGGAAATAACGTCCTCAGGCTTGTAATATGAAACAAGATGATGAGGCTGGCCATGGACGGTAATCGACATTGTCTTTTTGATAAGGCCATCCTTCTTAAACCCATAAGAATCGACGAGCGAACCGACCAGTGAGCGCTCAATGGGCATTTCTTTTTCAAAGCTACCGGCAAGTGGTTTATTACCATCTTGTGGTGGCATCTGGTTGGGCAGACTTGGCTGAATCGGTAATGAAGAGTCTGTCACGCTGCCAGGTGCACTGATCGGGTATTTGATATCTTCGCCGCTGCTGTACTCACTCCCCATCGTACTTAAGTCTCCTCGGCTTTGTTCTGAATGCAAGTAAGGAGATGTACGTTTTACGCTGCGAGATACAGCACCGTTTTGCAAATATGCCGAAGAGGTGCTGCTGGAGCGTTTATTGGTCTGCTTCTTTTCACCCGGCGTAAACGGCTTCTCAAGCTGTCTATACACAAGAAAATTGCCCAATATGCGCGAGGGCGACCAAGCAATTCCGTCTGTCCATCGCTTTATCCCGGAAGATTGCTCATTAAACACAAAAACCGCGCCAGATCGGACGAGCTCTGTGCGCTCGCGGTCGTGGGGCCGGCGCGAGACGGCGGGAAGCTTACCGTCGATGGTAGCCTGAAATAGCAGCAGCGCATCCTCAGTAGAAGAAACGTAGCCAATGTAAGTAGGTTGTAGGTTCATGGAGTTTTTAGATGCTGAGTACTTGATGATGACGAGGCTTTGTAATGCTATTTGAATGAAATTTAGAGATTAAAGTTCAAATTTAAAATAAAGAGTTAAGGTGTATAAATATGATTGATGATAAACAAAAGCGAAGACTTGGAAAAAAAAAAAAAAAAAAGGTTCATCAAAAGAGAGAAAGAAAAAATTTAAAAATGAAGAATTGACATTTATTATATTCCACGCAGCTTGCGACTTGTCGACGTTTAAAAAAAATAAAAATAAAAAAAGAGAAAAAAGTTGCAGGCAATGTATGGGACCGCTGCGATGGGATGGAGATGAAAAAGTCGAGTTACCAGTGAATATCTCGCTATTGGAGATTATTTCTTTTTTTTTTTTTTTTCAAAAAAAAAAACAAATGTTTGGGTCTCACATTGCTTTTTCAGCTTTCATTCCAGGTTTCTAGAAAGAAGTTGACATGCAAAAAAAGTATAATAGAAATTGCTTTTATTTTTATTACTAGTCCAAACTTTATCTTTTCTTTTGCTATGCTCCGTATTAAATCCATTGCGTCTACCGAGCCCTCTTGCTCATCCTTGATGACCTCGTCGCATCCCCCGTTTTTTCCTCTTCTATCACCCCTCCTCCTTTTCAATCTCCTCACTCGTTTCTTCTTTTGTCTTTGCGCTTTCTTGGGATTCCAAATAGGATTTTTTTTTTTTTCCGACCCAAACCTGAGGCCATCCTTTACACTCCCCGCCTCGAAGAAAAGAAAAGTTTCTATATCAAAGCTACCTTCTTCCTCTCCTCGTTAGGTCCTTCTACTCTTCATGCCAATATTTTCCAAGTATTCGATGCTGAAGTTTCAACATTGCTAACAAGATCAAAAGTGAAAATTATGTAAATTATTTTTTCAATCAACACAATTCTTTTTTTTTCTCAAGTCCCCTCTTTCGCTGTCCTTTACTTCGAATTTACAGCCATGTGGCGTTAATTTCTATACTCTCCAAGACCCTGTTAGGTGACTTAGATTTGACACGGTTGCTTGGAACAAGGGCATATAATGCTTGCGTAGCGATTCTGCTCATACTCACTAAGCACTAACTTATGTTGGCACTATGGAGGTGTCCAATTACGGCTTATTCTTTAGATAATTGAGCTACCATCATCCGTACCAACTTCAAACGTAGACTTCGCATGCTTCTTACTTTCAAAACAATTTAAATCAGTATTTTGTTACAACTAATTTACATAGTGCTAATCCTGCTTTCCAAGAAGTCCCTCTGATGAAGATGATGATGGTGATGATGAAGACCCTCGCTCTCGCAGTAGTGTAGAAAGTCCCCCCATGATCCGTCTTCTGCATGTCACAACCAACAACAGAACCGCCAAGAAACTTAGCGTCATCAGCATCAAATGCTCCAGAATGTAATTGCGGCCCTGTTTGGCCAGGATGCCTACCTTCCCATGCAACTGTGTGGCCTTCACGCGCGGATGCTTACTATAGATCTCCTCAATAGTTTCTAAAATCTGTGCACGAGAGGGAATAATAATACCATGGCCCCAGTTTCTGTCCCAAAACCGACCAGTTGACTCGTCATTGATTACAATCCGCGACTTGTAGCCCTCATTGTCACCGTATCGCTCCTTGACCCATCGCTCCCAGAAAATTCCGTCAATCCAAGCAATACCAATCTTTTGGCGCTTAGTCAGTTCGATACGGATCTGGCTGGCCTCCTCCTCGGCACGCTTGTCACCCTTGTCCTTGGCCTCATCAATTTTGAGCTGCTTTTTTTTGCGTAGTTCCTCAAGTTCTTCGTGGCCCTCGCGCTGCTCGAGTTTGTGCAGTTCGCGTGCCGCAGCCTTAAGCTCCTTAAGTGCGGCCTTAGTGTCGCCCTCGTCCCGCGGGTCTAAGATGGCGAGCACAACCAAACGATTGTTAAACAGATCCTTGCTATTAAATGGACTCAGTTCCGACACCAGTGGGAACTGGTTCTCATGAGCCCATTCAAGAAGTCGGTTATGGTCTCGAATTTCATATGAGGCTTGTGCAGGGAAGGGGACAGCCTTTTCAGCTGAAAGAGCAATAAGAGCAGGCAGTTGCTCAGCTTTTAGTTTTTTCACAAGCTTTTCGTCTTTTGATTTGACGATATTGACGGTCCCAACTGTAGCAACTGCCAGCTTCTCTAATGCTTGAAAGTCTTCCTTAGAAGTTGCCTTATCGTACAAGTAGATGAAGGTCACTTGATCTTCAGACTTGAACAACTTGTCATAGTCAGCCACTTTAACCTCTTTGGGGTTTCTAGCACTAATTGCACGTTCTAAAAACTGCACCAAATCACCCACTCCACGAAGGCCGTGGTACTCTGACTGAATGGACGACGCAAAAAACTTTAGCATGGGTGTCTCAGTCACACCAGCCTCTTTGCATAACTGCACCTCGACGTCACAGTTAACCTGGCCGATGTTCAGTTTATTCTGTGCAGAAACAGCCACCTGCTTCCAGGTGGCCTGAAAATCTTGAGAGATACGACCAGAGTAAAACTGGACAAACCAAGAATCTCTGGTAGAAGTGACGCGCTTATTAAAAGTCTTGAGATCAAGCTCGACAGGCTTGCCATTAGGGTTGGGCTCTGTGCTTTCCTTGTCGGTCTTTTCGGCGGGGTCGACAACACCGGGGTACTTTTGGTTCACCTCGTCTGTAGAGGCTGGAAATTTAGGAAACTTGCTATTTGCAGTCTCTGCGCTGCCAGAATCGGCTTTCTTTTCCTCAGTATTTTCACCATCCCCAGTTTTCTTTTCGGGTGCTGATTCACCTTTGATTTCAACGAGTTTTTCCGTGATGTATTTTTTAAAATAATCTCCAGTATTTGATCGTTGTGAGTCGAGTAGGTTGGCGTCATTGTACAAGTTAATTGCAGGATAAGCCATGATGTCCTCTTGATTGCATAGATCGCCCTGAGTCACACAGTTGACATTGGCAAAATTGATATCTTTGTTGTCTTTAAAATCTTTATGAAGCTTGCTCCAAGTTGGCGCGAAGGCCTTGCAGTGGTGACAGTAAGGGGAGAAGAACTTGATCCACCAGACGCCTTTGGAGACATGAGTTTTCCAGTTTTCAAGAGTAAGTTCAATAGGTGCTTCTTCGCTGTTTTCCGTGACCGGCGCAGCCGCTACAAATACAAGCAGGACGCTGAGCAGGACGGTCCAGGTGAGTAACTTCATATTGTTGTTTCTGGATGGTAGTTAAAGTTGGAAATAATTTGATGATGAGGTAGAAATATTGTACGCAAGCGGCAACGTGGTAATAAAAAAATGCTGACTAAGTTTTGAGTCATGTATGAATAAGATGACAAACTCAAGACTTGCGTGAATTGCCTTCATCTCTGGCAAATCAAATGCACCTACTTATCAGGGTTGTAAAACCACCTCTACCATGAAATTCGATAGATACTCTAAAACAAAGTTGGAAAAGTGTAACAGATCAAATTCAATTACTTATTTTTTGCTGTTATTTTTGCTGCTATACTTATGGCCATAAATGCAGTTACAAGCCAACCTAAAGTACCCTATTACATTATCCGCCGTTGTATTTAGCTGTTTTATTCAGCAGCACTGGTATTCTACAAAATCCTATACATCATCAATATCATCACAATTTACATATATTATTTTGTTCTTGTAGACTATTATCTTTTTTTAAAAAAAAATATTAGAAGTCGTAAATCAGCAAATGGAACCTAAACATCATTAACCTTAACTTTTAAGACTCAATTGCAATACAGTTTAATTTTAATAATAGTAGATTCCTTTCAATAGTTTTTTTTTGTTTCATACTATATCAAAAAACGTATGTTTTATAATTGAAAGCAGGGTCTAGTTATGTTCAACTAAAAAAAAAAAGAAACTTTGAAAAAGCGTGTTTTTTTTTTTTTTGTTTTTTTTAATAATTTTGTTTATTAATGTTTAAATCATCTTACAATTCTCAGTAAAAAGTCATGACATAATTAACACATAGTGCTCCATTATAATTACTTTGCCCCACATTTTCATTCTCTTGACATCGATGCTCTTTACCCAATATAGAATACTTATTATGTTGCCTAATAAATCGCTTCACCCTCATATCCAGTTTTGGCAACGGTTTGCTAGCAGCTAGCTTCAGAAGCCTACTTGTGTGGTCTACTGAGCTGCCAAACGGGCATAACGGCCCGCCTTAGGGAGGGAGAAAAATGTAAGATGCGGTTTTTGATTTTTGGATACGATCACTCCCGTAACCATGTTCCAACTTTCATAAACTATTTTATTATGGCTTTCATGGCTCGACGTACACCTTAAATTATTAATTCAAGGCGGAATAATTACTGATATCCTTGTTTGGTACTACTAGTGCCGGCTTTTTTTCTTTCTTCAATCTTTAAAAAAAATTCTGTTAATAGTTGCATCGGAGTAGTGAATAACGAGTAGAGGACTAATCGGCTCAGTATTTTTCATACGTCTCGGCGTTTCTGAAACCATGTTTTTGGATCATGTGCATGCCAACATAATTATTCTATAGTAAATTGCTTTTCAGTCAAATAATGTAGTTGGTGTCCTGCCACCGGTTTTTGGAAATTCAAGATCTAACGCATCGTGCAAAAGCCCATAAACATCCGTAACTGTCAAGATGTTGTCATAAATTGCGGAAAAAAAAAAGTCCCTCGCAAATAAGCGCCCGACAATGCCGAAGGCAAAGATTCTTTACTTTGCTTCTGCAGACACAATAAATCAGTCCATTAAAGACGTACAGAATCAAGTTCCATATATGCACTGTCCTTAGACTAGGCTTGTTTTGGATTATTGTAGAATATTTTGTTTTTGATGTATAATTCTAGAATGCTTCCTAATTCAGCTTCTTAAGTCACGTGGTGGCTTTTACTGAAAATTTTTATTTTCTTGCGCCATTGCCAATCATTGAGTAGTCTACGCTTTCTAAGATAAATTTTGTTTGTTGTTAGATTCTTGCATCTTGATTCACTACACAAATATTCAGAAAGCCTAATCATGAGCAGCGTTGATCCTGAACTTCGAGAGGTTGAAAAATCACTTCTATCACACTCGCATGAGCCGGAGAGAGTTGCAGAGATTCTTGAAAACAGATACAGTCTGACAGGCGCCCAGAAGCCATACCTTGTTGTTGCGCAATCGTTTGCTAAGCAAGAGACTCAGGAAGAAATTGCCAAAAAAGTTTCTAGTCGAGGCATTAAGAGAGATGATAGGCCATCGCGACTTGCGCATGCACGGACGGGATTGTCCAAGTTTATTAAGGCGGCACAGACTGCTCAGGAGAAGCTAGAACAGAGACTGCGCAAAGATGGGGGTCGAAATATCTCTCTGTCTGCAATAATCACTACAAAGTATCTTGCTGACCACGGGATTCCAGCTTATGAGCAGTATTTGCCCTTGAACAGTCTCTGGAATGATTATGTTACAAGTCTACTGTTTCCTCATGAGAACTCTTCGGCGCAGTCCATCAGTCTTCAGCATACAGTTCAAATTGCGGGAAAATTGGCATCAGCCGACTTCCACGGCGCAAAATTAAAGATTATATCGGCGAAAAATCCCAGCATGGTCGGTCTTCAAGGAATAGTGCTATGGGAGGCCCGGTCCAATTTTGTGATCGTGGTGAA
This sequence comes from Geotrichum europaeum, assembly GCA_030567025.1. Lineage (NCBI taxonomy): Eukaryota > Fungi > Ascomycota > Dipodascomycetes > Dipodascales > Dipodascaceae > Geotrichum > Geotrichum europaeum. The sequence goes on along the minus strand of JAKUCA010000646.1, from coordinate 1,492 downwards.
GCCCAACCCCGAGAGTGGGATCAGCATTAGAGAGAAAATTGGAGGGCTGCGGATTGTTGAGAAGCGTGGTACATTGTTTCAATTTACTGTGGAGGATGCCAACGGTGCAAGCATTGACTTTGACATCGTCGGGTCGAGGTTTTTGTACCGAACAGCAGATCGATCAGGTCGGAAATTTAAGAGCAAATCGGTGGATGATCTTTAGGTCACGTGCATTTTGGGTAAAAAATTTTTGGACTTGGAACAAAATGTGAAAATTGCAAAATTTGAACTTCTCTCTCATTCTATATTCTAGCTATCCCGCACTGTCTATTATTTCTTTGAAAAAGACCCCAGGCTTGACATTGTCTAACTTCTACATTATCAGTTCCTCCATGTCTTTGTTTCAATTATGACATCTATTTCTAGCTTCAAAGACAGTGTACTAGACGTACTCTGCGGGTCCATTGCAGGCGCCTCTGGCAAGATCATTGAGTATCCTTTTGACACTGTCAAAGTCCGCCTCCAATCTCAGCCCGACCACCTTCCGGCTCGCTTTCTTGGACCTCTGGACTGCTTTCAGCAAACCATCCGTCGTGATGGCTTTGCAGGCTTGTATCGAGGTGTTGGATCTCCAATTGTCGGTGCAGCGGCTGAAAATGCCTCGCTTTTCCTTAGCTACGAGTGGGCACAGAAACTGCTAAGGCACCAGTTATATCGGCACATTGAGGAGACAGAAAAACTTCCTTTTAGCGCTTTATTTGTTTGCGGTGCCATCAGTGGGATTTTAACGTCATTCATTTTGACGCCTATTGAGCTTATCAAGTGCCAAATGCAAGTGCAGTCCCTATACCATTCTCATAGTTCTAGTAGTGGCGGCAACAACAATACCACTGTCGGGTTAAGTGGTAATAACGTCAATGGACCTCGTGTTGATGCGAAGAGCATTCATACGTTGAAGATGCCGGGTATGTTTAGCTTGATCTCTGGAATCTATCAACGCGATGGATTTCCTGGGTTTTGGCGTGGTCAAACTGGTACACTGCTAAGAGAAGCTGGAGGAAGCTCTGCGTGGTTTGGTTGCTACGAATATGTTACCAGTTGGTTTCGAGCTCGTAATGGCAACAGAGACTACAACACGACAGGGGAATCCATGATTGCTGGTGCTGTGTCCGGAGTGGCGTTTAATCTCTCGCTTTTTCCTGCGGATACCATCAAGTCGCGTATTCAAACAGAAGCTCTGACTGGAGATACCAATAAGCGTAGAACTGGATTTTTACAGGTCGGTAAAGCGATTTACAGGAACGGAGGGATTAAGGCTTTGTATCGTGGTTGTGGTATTACTGTTGCCCGGGCTGCCCCGTCCAGCGCTATCATTTTCACAACCTACGAAAAACTCAAGGAGGTTGCGAAGAACGTTTTTTAGGGTTTCCTTAAACATCCAAAGGTCCATTGGTTGGATCAGATTGAAATAACTACAACATTTCAAAAAAAAAAAAAAAAAAAAAAAAAA
>JAKUCA010000645.1:0-11186 GCA_030567025.1 Geotrichum europaeum | reverse complement strand
CGCATCTCGACCCATTTGTGTGTACCTGTTTAAATACACACTTGCTGGCAAACCTCACAGGTTTATCTGCGCGGGCCAAGGGGAAACTAAGCTAAATTGTAAGAACAAAAAAAAAAGGGACCCTTTAAAGCTGCAATAAAAAAATTTTTAATAAGGCCTGGTTCAAGCCACCATCATCCGCAGGAAGTTTATAGCCATTAATTAACAAGTCACTAGCTTAACCCTTTTTTTTTTTTTTTTTGGAGCCTAGTGAAACAAGCGCCTATAAAACCAAAACACACTCTGTTGGGAGATACACCGCATTATAGTAGCTCAGCAACAGCACACACTGGCTGGTAAAAACAATACTTCCTCTGTGTGTGTATTTACGCGGCGCTATTAACGTCTATTTGCTCAATTGGAAACAGAAACACCAAACCTGCGCCCCCTTTATAACGACCCCTCTTGTTACAAGTTTGCATGTAGCAAACACCTGGCCAACAGTCAATATTTAACCTTTCTCACATCAACCCAAAAATAAACAAACATTATGAACATGAAAAGTCATAAGAATAAAATAAAATTAAAAAAAATCATTAAAAGAAACCCCATTTCCAAAATTTGAGTACATAGAATTTGAAAATGGACGTAAAAAACCGCCTGATTAAAATTACCCATTCACGCCGTATTTTTTTTTTTTTTTGTTTCATTGTCGCAGTTTCTCCTTTCTTCACTCTTCCTCAATAAGGTCGTAAGCAATGGTTGCAGTACTGGGCGATGCATCAATGATGGCCTTGATGGCCGCAAGCCAACGGATAAGCTCGTCTTCAGACGGCGCACAAAACTTGATTCGCTTCTCGGGCGTGATCAGCTGCATGCAGAACTGCTTGGTCTTGGAGATAGCATCAAGTTCAACCACATCAATGAGGTCTTCTATAGGAATTACCTTGAGTGGGGTCTTGCTGCGCTCATTCTTGTAAAACTCAATCTTGCTGTTCGTTAGCACCACATACTGATTGCGCCACTGCTTGTAGCGGCGTTTAAATCGAAGCAGAAAGCCAGTCTCGAGAATGGTCTGCTTGGGGGAATTAGAAATATTAGTATCAGCGTTATTAAAAGTATTAATAGTATTATCGATTGGCTCTTGAATAAAGCTATCGTCATCATCGTCGTCTTCGTCATTAATGGATTGCTGCTGTGGCAGCTGCGGCAGCGGCTGGCGTTGCTGCAGATTAAAGTCACATTGTTTTTTAATTATTAGAGAACCGTTGTCGGAAGCACACGACGACGGGGCCGCGTCCTTGCCAGAAAAAAGCGATCCTGTGTGAAGGCTAGTGGAGTTAGAGTCAACACTGTTGTTATTACCGTCAAACGATGGTCTAATGACTTGCGGTGACAGGCGCGGTATATTGCTATTTAAGCTGCCCACGGGTCCGTTAATGCTATGTCGTTTAGCCAAATTGATCACTGGCTTATTAGAAATGGTATTGAAGGTTTTACTAGCCCGGAACATTGTGGGCATGGCGTGCACCGAATTGCGATTGTTGGTATCGTTTTCTGAAACGCTGTCTAGAACGTTGAGTCGAATGAAAGAACTAGAGAGAGCCTTTTGGCTAGCGCAATCCAGCGCTATCTTGAGCTTTTCGACCCATGACTCAGCTTCCTTCGTGGTATCTGCACGCAAATGGTAGTTCTTACTTGGGGTAAAAAATGCAAAATGATTAGGTTTGTTGTCATTGGTTAACATGGCCACGGCCATAATGTCGCTTGTGCTGATGATATCCTTGGGCTTGTATTCCTTGTCGTCTTTATAATAAGTAAGTTGACTATCTCGTAATACAAACCATCGCTTTTTCCAGGTTTTCCGCTTCCCACGCTTGTACAACCAACCGCTGCAAATATGTTTATCTAAAAAGTATTGCTGAGCCATAGTGCTTGCAGCGGCAGAGTGACTTGCAGAAACGCCAGAGCCTTCGAACAAATTTCTGAGGTTTCGTTGGCTTAGAGGGATAGACTGCCGGTGCTGAATCAGTGCAGGCTGTGTGGCTAGAGCATTTTCAGGTATGACCGGCGGATGCTGCTGGGCAGTGGATGTCATGGTGGTGGAACAGAAACCGGTTCAAAAAAACAGAAAAAAAACTCAGAATGGTGATAATTAGAAGCGAGTGAAAAAAAAAAAAAAATTAAGGTGATGCCGAGTAGGGTTTCGGGGGTAAAGAAGAATAATAAATTGTGGGTTGAGAAAAGGGAGAAGGAAAAAGGAAGGAAGGAAGGAAAAAAAAATATTCAAGTGGAGTAGTTGGTGCTGCCAATCAGGGGGGCCAAATTTAGCGTAATTTAAAGGAAATTTTAATTGAAATCAGTGTATGTTAGTAATATTTAACAGCTGAATTTACTAAAAAAAAAAAAAAAAAAAAATTCAATGAGAGATGTAAACACCCTAGCCCTGGTTGGTGTGTGTGTGAAAACGTTAAACGGAAGCTAAAAAACCTTAAAGACCCCCCCCCCAACAGTATACCTCTGTCAAAACCATGACAAGAGCGGTGTTGTTTACCAAAAACAAAAAAACAACAAGAGTATTGTTGATGTTGATAAAATCCAAATTATTTTTTTTAGGTTACTAAACATACAATGTCATGTAATTTATTTAATTTATCACATAATGGTGATTGAACAACGTTTATCATGATATCTTTAAAGAAAAAAAGTAATCGTATTTCGCATTGTTTTACGACTCACTGCTTTGCAGTAGCGTTACATTTACTCAAAAGGGTACTAAAAACCACTAAATAATAAATATTAATATAAAACCTTTTTTTGTTTATTTTTTAGTTGAAAAAGGAAAGAGAAAAATTGAACAAAACAAATGACCCTCAAATGTGTGAACTCAAAATAAGCGCTGACCACCGCTACCAGTCTCTAATGTTTTGAAATTCATGTCTCCTTTGTATGTCATTTATGTCATTTTGCTTTATAAATTTGCTTGTAACTATTTGATTTAACGACAATAAACTGATTATCTAGGTATACCAAAAAAATAAAATAAATAAAAGGAGAACAGAGCAAGAAAAAAAGTACCGTATGTTTTTTTTTCAGCCGTGCGAGATGGCATCAAGAGACTCTGAACATTTTTATCGATCAAACAACCGCCTTTGGAATATGCACCAACTTTTTGAAAACAAAATCCAACAGATAAATACAAAACATGAAGATCTACAAAAAAAGATATTTATTGGTGAACAGACGATACAAATAATTTGATTTCAGCACTCCTAATGCTGTTAAAGTTGTCTAATTAAATGGAGAAACTCTGACTGAGCTTTCAAGAGCAGGATTTCATTTGTATGTTATTGTATTATTAAAGAGCCCTTTATATATATATATATATATATATATAATTACAGAAAACTAAGTAAAACATTTTTTTTTATATTTTAGCTAATATATCATATTGAATCACAATATTTGAAACTATTTAACCACTTAGCAAAGAGTGCAGTTTGCTTACTTGCGTCTTTTGCTTCACAAGCACTGTCAACTTGACTTGTCAGAAGGGGTCAAGTGTTAAATCGCTGCAATTAAAAAGTAGTTAGGGTTTAGCCCTAGAGGTTTTTAGTTCCAAAATTATGTGTCTCAGTATATTTCAGGCTGCAGCAACCCAATTAGTCAGTCAGATACTTTTATTTTGTCTTACCAAATTTTCAGCACTAGACTTAGTAAGCCATACAAAATTTTAACTTGGCTTTGGGCCCGTAGCCATACAAAATTCACTACATACTTGTTCACAGTTTGGGACACAAGGCGAAATTTTTTTTTTAATTATTTTTTTTTTCATTTTTTTTTTTCCCACCTTTTTTTTTTTTAACTCCCCTTCCCTTTTCCTCTTTTTTTTCCCTCTCTTGTTAGCCCTTCGCCAAACGCCGAACGAAACTCCTTTTTTTTTCAAAAAACGTTTAACAATGTCTGACACCGAAGTTGCTATCGAAGAACAACAGATTCTTGAAGAAGAAGAACAACAGGCTCTTGTCTACGGAGGATTCACCGACCTTCCTGCCGATCTTATCGCTGAGTCTGGCTCCGTCAAGCTCTTCAACAAGTGGTCCTTCGAAGATGTTGAGATCAAGGACATCTCTTTGACCGACTACATTCAAATCAGAGGTGCTGTCTACCTTCCCCACTCCGCTGGTAGATATGCTTCCAAGCGTTTCCGCAAGGCCCAATGCCCCATTATCGAACGTCTTACCAACTCTTTGATGATGAACGGTCGCAACAACGGTAAGAAGCTCAAGGCTGTCCGCATTGTCAAGCACGCTCTTGAGATTATCAACCTCCTCACCGACCAGAACCCTCTCCAGGTTGTTGTTGATGCTATTATCAACACCGGTCCCCGTGAGGACTCCACCAGAATTGGTTCTTCTGGTACCGTCCGTAGACAGGCTGTTGATGTCTCTCCTCTTAGAAGAGTCAACCAGGCTATTGCTCTCCTGACCATTGGTGCTCGTGAGGCTTCTTTCAGAAACATCAAGACCATTGCTGAGTGCCTTGCTGAGGAGCTCATCAACGCTGGTAAGGGTTCTTCCAACTCTTACGCCATCAAGAAGAAGGATGAGCTTGAGCGTGTTGCCAAGTCCAACCGTTAAACAAAAAACATGTTTATATATCTTTTTTCATTTTTGTTGTTGTAATACATTTATATAACCAGTTTTTTTTACGAGTTGAAAAGTTTTAATCAAGGAAAGGGTTTTCTAAAAAAAAAAAAAGTATATTACTATCCATTTAATTTTATTGTGGAGTACTAGTCTGGAGATTTAGTAATTGGGCTGTAGAAAAGCCTTGAGAAAAAAATAAATTGAATTGACTTGGGATTTAGCAGTAGTACAAGATGGGCCTACGAATCTTCAAAGTTGATAAAAAAAAGTTTACAACCAAGTAATACTATATCTTGTGATGGAAAGATCGAGATTTAATCCAAGAATTCGAGATTATACCTCAAGGTTGGAATTGCTCAATTTTGCAATTATATCCGCTCGAGAAAAGGCTAGAAAATTTTGTCAAATGTCAATTTTGATCAAACATACATGTGCTAAACAATAAACATAAAAACTTTGGAATGCCCATCAGCGCGCAGATTGAAAAGATATCTTGTCGAAACAAGAGTTGCTCAGGCCCCCCAACCTGTTGTCAATGACAAGCAAAAGAAATCAACCAGAGTGAAAAATCAAAAACAATAAAAAAAAAACCAAACATTGTTGTTGAGTAGAGCAGTATATGATATCAATAAAAAAAACAAAAACAAGACAATAAACACCATTGAATCACGACTCATTCGGTTCTTCAACCATCAGTTGGCCAGCCAAAAAATCTCACCAATTAACCAGCCAGCAGTAGTAGGAATATATATACCAGCATGCGTCGCAATATAATGTAATTTAGGAAAAACCGTAGCTAGAGAGACAGAGAAAAAAAAATATTGAAAAAAACACAATCAACCTTAGACTTAAGCAAAGAACTTGGTGGAGAGTTTCGCAATGACATGCAGAGCAACCACAGAAAAGATAAAGCCAAGAGCCATGACCATGACAACGATGGGGTCAACCCGCAGACCAGACGCCTCGTCTGTGTAGAGCTTAAGCATAGTGTTGGAGGAACCGCCAGCACCGGCCGCACGGGTCGAGTTGGGACGGTCAGCAGAAGCCGCCGCGGCCTGTCTTTCTTGGTTAGCCTTTCTGCGAATGGCTGACTTGGGACCACCAGGAACAGTAGACTAAAAAAAAAAAAAAGAGTGTTAGCTATAGGCTAATATGAATATCGCAAAGCTTCTTCGAGGAAGTCTTGATCCGTTTGAAAAATTGATTGATTGCGGATGGTAGAATTGATGAAATGCAAACACGTACCATTGTAATTATGAAGTGTTAAATGCGATTAAAATTAAAAATGGGTGCTTATAGCTTGTTTCCTTTTTATACCGTTGGCTAATGATGCGACAGTAAAATAAATAGTTGGTGAGTTGGATGATATCTTAGAAAAAAAAGGGAAGGAAAAGAAGGGAAGGAACAAAAATTTGAAAAAAAAAAAAAAGGACGAGAGAGAAGAGGCCAGGTAGTTCAAAAAAAAGGGTTGTGGGCGCACGCTGGTGTGAGTAATGAAAGCCAGTTGTGTTAGGTAAAGATAAGATAATGCTAATGTAAAATTTGATTACTCACAATTAGTCAGTCATCAAATAAACATGAAATATAATACTTGTGTTATGAGATAAAAAACATAAAACTTAAAAACATGTATATTTGTGAGTTAGACTATAGGATATAAAACCGCATTTAGTTAAGGTTTTAGCCAAAAAGTTAAAGTAAAAAGTCACCAGTTTCCAGACTTGGAGATTTTTGTGGCGTGAAAGGGAAAAAAAAAGAAAGCCCCTTTAGTTGGTAGAGGTGGTGCAACTAAGCCTTAAGTCACATGATAGGAGTTAGATCTGGCGTTATAGTGTACAAGTGTGGCCATATCCGTAAAACCTTAATCTGACGTCAAATCTGAGAAAAAAATTTTTTTTTTTTGTTTGTTTTTTTGCGATGAGACAAGGTTAATGAGCCGACCATTGTGTGGTGAAATGACGGAGATACGAAGCGGCGAGATTATTATTATTATGTGGTTGGATGAACAGCGTGGACGGATTTCTGGTGGTGTGGCTTTTTTTTCCTGCAAAAACGCAAATCAGTAGGCACCCCGCCTCTTCCACACGCCAAGTAACTCCAATGGGTTATTTAGTAGCAGCGTAATATTAAGTATACCAGCGTAAAACAGAGAATTACTGTTAGCGCCCCCCTGCAGCGGCGTTAAAGTGGTGTGGATGATTAATCGCTAAAACCAACTCTTGACTATGGCAGCGGCAACAGGGCAATTAACCTGACAGAAACTGAAAGGGATCTCTGAGCAGGTGAGATTGTCCTAAACGATCGTAAATAATAATAATACTACGGTGAGGACATGTCCATGTACGTAGCTCACGTTGTTAAAAAAAACAAACTATGTGGAATTGTGAATACCAATGTATTTGTACTGAACTGGTATCGTCAGTTTGTGGTTAAAATTGTTATTTTGAAGTTTTTCTATTGTATTATCTACTAGTAGTGCCACATAGGTCTACCAATTATATTCAGTCTGACTCTGTTTTTTTTTTTTTTTTTTCTCTTAATATGCATTACCTGCAACTGTTAATAGTAGGATATTTTAGTAGTAACCAGCAGTGGCAATTTTGTTTATATGCCATGGCTTTTAGAAATGTTTTTTTTTTTTTTTTTTAGCAAATCTGAGCCAAGAAAACTGGCAAAGACAAGGCGGAAGAGAACAAACGAAGGCAAAGTATTGATGTCAGCATCCCCTTTTTTTTATTGTACTAGTTTAACACCAAATTTAATAAAAGTTAAAAGCTATTAAATTTGTCATTGTATTTGGAAGGCAAAAAAAAAATACCCAATAATAACTATTAAATAATAAATTTTTTTAACTCAAGGTTAACACACCTTTTACCAAATATACTCAACTGCCTCTTTTTTGCTTCTTTTTTTTTTTCATCTCCTCTTTCTTGGTCTTCCCTCTTTGCCTTTATTTCTTCCCCTTCTCTTCCTCCCTTTTTCTCATCTTCCATCTATACATACTACTCATTACTTACATCCCATTTCAACACTTCTTTCATCGCGCATATTATTTCGACGGCTCCATCTCTCTACCACCCCAGTCCTCGAAAGATTATCGTGTATTCCAACTAACTATTCGCCACACTACATGGATAATCCTTATCTTCAATGAGAGAAACTAATTTCAGATCTGTGCCCTTCAACAGAGCGTCCGTCTCTATCACGACCTCCCTCTACGATAGGCGTGCTCTCGACTGTACCTCCGACAGGCCGCTCATCTATTCTCTCAACCATCTAACCTACCTTGCCTCTTCTTCAGCACGAGTCAGAGACACCTTATCTACAGACGGCGGTATTGAACGTCTGGTATCCATCCTTAAACAATGCCACTACGACCAAGACGACACTATCGTTCTTTCCAAGCACGACGAGGTTGTTCGCGAAACTCTTGCTGCTTGGAAATGGTCCCTGGCATTTCAGTGCCTTGTTTTTGTGGGCACGCGTGGCACCGAAGAAATCAGATCTCGTGTTGCCTTTTGCGGAATCATTCCCGTCATTGCAACTGTGCTAGATAACTATCTTGAATGGATTGCCAATTCTAGGCCTCCCAGAGGTAAGCTTTTTCATAATTATATTTTGGTGATGTTACCACCTGTGTTGGTTCAACACGCGTGTTTGCCACTTTTTTTTTTTTTGGGGAGGTGTTGGAGTATTGTTTTCTCGGAAAACTGCCCAAACCCCAAAAATTTTGCTGTCCACCTCTTTCGTGTACTAACTTGACCTGCGTTTAGATCAATATCACCATCATCATCATTATCATCACGACGGCAGTCGGAGCTTGCGCCCTCGCTCGGGTGCTCCCTCGATAGTTTCTGTCTCGACTAATGCATCTGCTCCGTCTCTATCTTCCATGTCTACTGTCAGCACAGTGACAGAAAACTATCCCAGCACCACCACTAGGGAAAATCCTGCAGCCTCGAGCTCACTATCATCCGTCTCCTCATCCATGGTTCTTGATGACCATAGAACCGCTACCACCACCACCCCCACTACCACTGGCGATATTCCGCGCGAGATTATTGAGCGGACCGCCACCTTGCTTCCACAAGAGTCCCAGCCTGTTGTGCAAGCCCGTAGTATGTTATCTAATGATATTAGCATTGAAACCGCGAACGAAGAGTCTACCGAAAACTTTGCCCTCATTAATCCTACACAAGGCAGACCCGAACAACCAAGACAACGCGGCCAGAACCCTAGTCAATCTGCATCCCCTAGCGCCAACATCCCCCCTCGCAACTTTTGGAATGGCAAGCTCATTCCTAGAGACGAAGATGTGGTGTGGTGCTTGGAGGTTCTTGCTTTTCTGTCAAAATATGCGTATTTACGCGGCCAACTACAACAAACTCACCTGGTGCCCAATTTATCTATCCGCGATCCCAGCGACAAACAGCTAAACAGCTGCAATGATGACATGGATCTCGATCATGACGACTCCTGCAGTGGGTCTGACGATCACTGGGACTATGAAACGTACGATTTTGAACGTGATCAGGATATTGATGACGAATTTAAGGGTGCCTCCAAAAACATTTTTTTGCTTGTTGAGCGGTTCACTACGCTGCAGTTTTCTGAGGAAATGAAGTACTGGGCTGGCGCTATCATGAGAAATTCTTGTCGCAAGGATGAGTCCAAGGGCGGCGTCCGTCAATGCGCGAATTTCGAGTGCGGCCGGTGGGAAGAGTCTCCTCGCCAATTTGCCAAGTGCCGCCGGTGCAAGCGTACCAAGTACTGCAGCAAGGAGTGCCAGCTCAAGGCTTGGCCGTTCCATCGCCATTGGTGTGTTGCATCATCTACCACGAGCTCGGCGGCGCAGCATCAGCATCAGCAGAGTGCGGTGTCTGCAACTGCCGCACCCACCACGCTCGTGAGTGCAGTACCGACGACGGTGCCGATAACGCAAACATTTTCGCAACAGCAGCGCCAAATGAGAGAACAGGTGCCGTTGACGCGCCAATAGTATTTTCCCCCCATTTAGCAATGAAAGCCATATTTGTGTCTATTGGAGGGAAGGCAAAGTGCCAGAGGGGTCATGACCATTTAACGCACCTACCATCAAAATTTTTTAACGAAACTATTAGCTATGTATAAAGCTGTTCATTTTTTTTTTGTACTTGTTTGTTACTATTTTTTTTTGTTTTCTCATTCTTCGCTCGCTACGGTTCACGCCATGAAACAAAAAAAAAAAGTTTTGTCTTTTAGCAGAAACAATTGAAACGAAGATTTTACGAATAGACTCATAGCAGTAAATGATGTGAGAAAAAAGTGTTGATAACAATGAGACTACTTGACATTATGTCAAAGAGATCATGAATTTCCCAGGGTTGCTCATGTAGCAATGCCCCATTTTAAGGGTGTAGGGCTTGTGTGGTCCGATAGGCGCGGATGGCACGCGACTCACTTGTTGTGCCAAATGAGCATCAAACATGAGCCGTTTTGACAGTTGATAATTATTATAGTTATAGAATGAACCAATCTTGACGTTATTTGCCATAAATGGGTAAAAATGAAGGGAAAAAAAAAAGAGGCTGTTTTTACAATTCTTGTAATAGAACCGTGGAGATATATTACTTGAAGTTTGAACAAAAAGTCTTCCAAGGAGTTGACGTTTGTCTACTAATATGTATAGTATATTAGATGCTACGTTAAGGGATAATCAACCGAGAAAAAAAAAGCAAAAGATTGACAGATGGGTAGAGTAAAACAAGGCAACAACCTGATAACCAGAGTCAACAAACTAACTGAATTGTCAGCACCAGTAACTTGAGGGAAGAGAAGAAAGTGAGAAATCTGACTGATGGCCTACACATACAATAAAAAAGAGTCGTGTGCTCTGTACAAAACCCGGGCATCAAATAAAGCCTGAACCAGGTTTGACCAAAAATTAGGTCTAGCAGACTCCCTTTTTAATCTGGCACCAGTTCTAGTGCCCTTTTTTTTCAATTTTTTTTTAGGCTGATTACTATTACATGGGAGTAGAAGAACCATAAAAACCAATTGAAAAATAACAAATCAAGGTAGATCAGACTATTGAGATGTTGCCGAAAAGGCCCTTTTTTTTTTTTGTTTATTAAAGCAGACGCCGGTCCCGGCTTTTTTTTTTGGGTCAATTCAAAGGATTTGTGTAATAACCTTTGAACTAGCCTTATGTGGCAACAAAAAGTCACTGAACGGCCTTTGGTTAGGTCCGACGGAATGTATATACAGTACAGTGACATCGCTGCTATTTTTCACAAAAAAAGATCTTTGAGCTTATAGGGCTTAACCTAAGATGCTGTTGGATACACAAGTTTTAAAATTGGTAGTAAATGACCATTTTTTTTTTTTGCCACCTATAGGTAACTTTTTGGCACAAACAAGACCCTCAACCCAACCTGGACAATTTTTTCTGAAGTATTAAAAACAAAAAAACTTTAGTAAATTCCTTGTGCCCCTGTCCTGTGTGTAAACCTTGTGGGCAAAAACAGGAGTTTACTTAAAACTCCTTGGATTTCCCTGAGAATTGAGAAAAAGACGATA
>JAKUCA010000644.1:0-11259 GCA_030567025.1 Geotrichum europaeum | reverse complement strand
TTTTTTTTTTTTAGGGAAAAATAAAATTTTTTAGTATTGTTGAATTTTTTTTTTTTTTTTTTTTTTTTTTTTTTTGGGCCTGCCATTGACCGCTTTTGTAATTTTTCTGTAATTAATTTCAGTAATTCCGGTTGTTGCTTGGTTTTAAAGCAGATTGATTTACTGTGGTAAAAATGCAAGTTGTTTAAAAACATTGCATAATAATGACAATGAATATATACAAAAGTTTAACAAAAAAAATATATATATATATTGACAATCCTGATAGTACTGCTATTCTCAGGGCAATAAATTACCAAACTAAAACTCTACAAGTTATTGTTGGCTTCTGATAATCATAATAATGAAAACCTCTCGAACAAACCACACCGCCGTTAAGATTCTTTTTTTTTTTCATTTATTTATTTCTATATTCATGTTTGTGACTTTTGTTTTATAAAATAGTTGTTCCTGTAGCCAATTGACTGGGCAAAAATATATTACTATTATTCAAAAATCACATACGCAAACAAAAATTATTTTCTTTGGGTCATAGTTTTTTTTTTTTTATATTTATACTTTATACAATTAAATAAACACTAATCCCAAATGTTCCTCTCTTTTAATGTTTAAAATTTTTTTCATTTTTTCATTTTTGGGATCACATCTAGTTGTTAATTTCGGGCTTCATGGTGGGGAAAAGCAGCACCTCCTTGATGGAGTTGGAGTTGGTCAGGAACATGGCAATACGGTCAATACCGCAGCCCCAACCACCGGTGGGAGGCAGACCGTACTCAAGCGCCTCACAGAAGGTCTCATCAATAAGCTGGACCTCGTCGTCACCTTGGTCCTTTTGGCGTGCTTGCTCCTCGAATCTAGCTCTCTGGTCAAAGGGATCGTTCAACTCAGTGTAAGCATTGCAAATCTCCTTGGTGGCAACAAAGACCTCAAAACGCTCGCAAAGACCGGGCACATCTCTGTGGTACTTGGCCAAGGGAGACATCATCTGGGGGTGGCCGAAAATGAAGGTAGGGTTGATGCAGGTGTCCTCAAGGTACTCGCCAACAAGCTTGTCGAGCATACGGGCGTTGGTCAAAGGAGGAGAGCAGTCCAGCTTGTTGTCCTTGAGAATCTTTTGCAAGAACTGGTTGGTCTCTTCAGTGTGAAGTTCATCACCAGGGGGGAACTTGACGTTGAGGCGCTCCTCCAAGGTAGCAATCATATCCAAACGCTTCCAGGGTCTGCTGAAATCAATCTCAAGGCTCTTTCCCTCAGGACCATCGGGGTGGTACTCAACCTTGTAACTGCCGGTGATCTCTTTGACCATCTCAGAGAAAAGCAGCTCAGTGGTCTCCATGAGATCGTACACATCAGCGTAGGCCTGGTAGAACTCGCAGGTGGTGAACTCGGGATTGTGAGTCTGATCAATACCCTCATTTCTAAACTGACGACCAATCTCGTAAACTCTCTCAAGACCACCGACAACCAACTGCTTAAGGTAAAGTTCGGGAGCAATTCTCATAAACAGATCCAGGTTCAGATCGTTATGGTGAGTAATGAAGGGCTTGGCAGTGGCACCACCAGCAATCAGGTTCATCATGGGGGTCTCAACCTCAACAAAGTCTCTGGAGTCAAAGTACTTGCGGATATAACTGATGATCTTAGATCTGGTAATAAAGCGGTCGCGGGTGGAGTTGTTCATAATCAGATCAAGGTATCTCTGTCTGAATCTCGACTCAAGGTCCTTGAAACCGTAGTGCTCAGTAGGGAGCATGTGCAGCGAGGGGGTCAAGAGCTGCACGGCCTCAACAAAAACAGAGAGCTCACCCTCGCCACCCTTCTTGGGAGAAGTGCGGAAGGGGTAACCAGTAACACCGATAATGTCACCACGTCTCAGGAGATCATGGACAGAGTCGAGCTGCTCCTCACCGAAGGCCTGGGCGACAACCTGAACTTGCTTGCCCTCACCATGGAGAACGTAAAACTTGAGCTGAGTACCAGACTCACGCTTGGTAAAAACACGGCCGGCAATAGAGACCTTCTCGTCCTTGAGCTCATCACCGCGCTTGAGGTAAGCGTACTTCTCAACAAACTTATCAATGCGAATAGAGACGTGGAACTTGTGGGGGAAGGGGTTGGGGGTCTTGGAAGTTCTCAGTTCGTTGATTTGGCGAGATCTGATTTCAAAGTACTGGTTAGGAGTGAGCTCCTCCTCCTTGGCCTTCTTGTTGGAAGCAGCGGGAGCAGGGTTCTTAGCGGCCTTCTCAGCCTTCTTCTTGGCAACCTCTCTGGCCTTCTGACGCTTCTTAAGCTCAGACTTGGAGACCTGCTCACCAGTCTCCTCATCGAGGTAGGTCTTTTGCAATTGTTCAGTGACTTGTTCAACAGGCTTGTCGGACATTGTTGTAAAGTGGGATTTCTAGGGGTTGGTGATGTTGACAGAATGAGTCAAAGTAAGAAAACTAAATGATTGCAAGATAAGAAATAAATATCAAAAAATCTGAAAATTTTCACGCTAAGGGCCTGGTCCAGATTACCCTGAACTTATAACGTCCACTTTGGGAACACCCCAACCCTAATGCTTTTTTTTCTAAATTTTTTTTCAAACCTCAAGAAAAAAAAAAAAAATAAGAAAACGCAGTCGAGTCTCAGCACCATCATCACGAAGATATCAGACATCGCCGTCATCCTGGTATAACTTACATATAATGTCCAAGTCTTAGTATGTTTTTCTTGCACTGATCTTTTTTTTCTGGGTTTATCTAACTAATTTCACTTTGATTACAGCGCCAATCCTGCCCCTGCGCAAGCCCCCAAGTTCCCCACGGCGCCTGCCACCACCACTGAGGTTGAGATCGACTCTAGTGTGGTTTTGAAGATTATCAAGGCTGCTTCTGATGGTTTCCCGTCGTTTGTTTCTGGCCAGCTTCTTGGTATTGATCTCGAGAACGTCCTGAATGTCACTCACGCCTTCTCATACCCTGCTTCCATCAAAGACAATGAGAGCGCTGGCATCCGATCAAAGAGCATTGTTAAGTACCAGAACGATATTCTCAGCCACCTCAAGGCTGTCAACGTCGACGTCAATACCATTGGCTACTATGCCAGCACGGCTCTTGGCAGATACTTTCATTCAACCGTTATCGACAACTTGCTGCACCTGCAAGCCGCCAACCCCAACGCTGTTTTCCTGCTGTACGACAACGCTCATCCCACCGAGTCCGGCATTTCGCTCAAGGCCTACCGTCTTTCTGAGGCTTTCATCCAGGCTCGCAAGGAGGGCTCTTTTTCTACTGAATACTTACAGAAGGTCGACTTAACCTACCGCAACATCTTTGACGAACTCCCCGTCAGCATCAAGAACTCACACCTCGTTACCCTTTTCTTACAGACTCTTGAGAAGAAGAACGCCAGCCAAAAGCATCCCACGTCACTGGCCAGCACCTTTGACAAGTTTGATATCTCTATTGATTCTTACTTGGAGAGAAACATTGAGGGTATCTTCAACTCTATTGATGGTTTCCACGCTGACCAGGGCAGCTACAATTGGTACCAGAGACAGATGGCTAGAGAGAAGCTAAAGATCAAGCAATGGCAGCACAAGAGAGCTCTTGAGAACTCTGCTCGTGTTGCTTCTGGTAAGGATCCTTTGCCTGAGGATGAATGGAAAACTCTTTTCAAGCTCCCCGAGGAGCCTTCTAGATACGACAACTTGCTCATTTCTGGACAGATGGATAAGTTCTGCTCGCAAATCGAGGATTTTGGTGCTAACGTCAACACCAAGCTGTTTGCTACCCAAAAGAGCTTGAATATCTAAGTAAATTATTTGGTATATAGAAAGTTTGAGAATTAAAAAAGTTGGTTTATTGTGAAGAATTGAACTGGGAAAAATGAAATGTATTGAAAAAAAAAAAATGTCGGAAATTATTCACGTGATAAAAAAGACACCTATGGAATGAGAATTTCATGGCGTTCGAGTGTTTCCAGCTTCAACCCATCGACCTTTTGTCAACATCACCGACTAATTGCTCAATGGCAGCATCAGATTTTGGAGTAGAGTTGCCTGTTACGCCGTTGGCTCGTCCCAACAATGCATTTTCTCAAAAAATTGCCGGCATTATGTCGACTTCATACACTGACGCCTCGATTCGTATGGCACTTCTTTCACTTGACAAGAAGATTGACAAGAATACGGGTGAAGTGCGCCGACACCTACGGTCCAACACTGAGGCAGATGTAATCAAAGCGAATGGAGCGGCTCTAAAAGAGTTTTCTCAGCTTATTAATCGTCTAGAGGGACTGGGTCAGACAATTGAAACTCTCAACAAGTCGTTTGAAGGCATGGAAAATCTCGTCAATAAAGCAGATAACGATACAAAGTCAGCAGTAGAAGAGACCAAGGGACTCATCGAACAACAAAACAATACCAAAATTAAGCAGGCGATTTTCGCAGCTTTCAAAGCCAAGTTTGTTATTTCAGAAAGCGAGGCCGAGATTCTTGTCTCGTCCAGTCATCCTATCGACAAACAATTTTTTGAGATTCTGAATAAGGTGAAAAAGATTCATGCCGACTGTGATGCTCTTCTGGCAACGGACAATCAGGAACTAGGTCTTGAGATTATGAGCAAGATGTCAGCGTACATGGATCAGGCCTATGATCGACTCTTTTTTGTAGTACAAAAGGATCTCAAGACTGTCAAGAACGACGACCAAACTTCAAAGAAACAGTTAAGTCAGGCTCTCAAGGTTTTGTCTGAACGGCCAGCTCAGTTTGAAGTGGCGTTAAAGACTCTTTCTGAGTCTCGCCAACGCAGTCTTACTACCTTGTTTGTTAATGCTTTGACTACCGACACGGACCACGAAAAGGCAATCGACTTTTATGCTTTTGACCCCTTGCGGTATGTGGGTGATATCCTTGCCTGGATCCATTCAGAAATTGTCAATGAACGGGAAACTGTTTCTTCTCTTTTTGGTAGCGAAATGAAATCGGCGACTGGTGAACTGCTCTGGACTTTAGACCCTACTGAAACAATTGACAGTTTAGTCGATACTATCACTAGCGGTGTTGTAAAGCCGTTCAAACTTCGAATCGAACAGGTCGTGTCGGCCGAAACTCGAGTTGCTGTCATATATCAGCTCTCAGACAAGCTCAATTTTTATTCCTCCGTGTTTTCCAAATTTTTGAAGCCGGAGTCAGCGCTAATCACTACCCTTGGCCAGATGCAGAACTTTTGTATGCGACAATTTGACAAGTGTTTGCATGAAAAGATTGTTGACATTAAAGAACACTTTCTTGTGGCTCCAAACTCAGACCTACAGCCTCCAGATTTCATGACCGACGTTCTTGGCGACCTTAAGGCTGTTCTTAAATCGTACGAATCGAGCGTACGTTATTCTCCTGAGGGTGACTCTGAAATCAAACAGATTGTACAAGATCTGACAGAGCCCTACCTAGAATGTTGCAACAGAATCGCCAGTGACTTACCTGATACAGAGTCAGAGATTTTTACTATTAACTGCCTTGACGCTGTAAAACTTTCGTTGCAACTATTCATGTTTACACAATATAAAATTGACCAACTTGACAGCCGGATAGATGAAATTGCGGACGTTCTTGTTCAACGTCTACTTCAGCAATTCCTGACAAAATCAGGTCTTACGCCTTACTTGAAGGAGCTTACTGGAACCCCCACCTCTGATACCCTCAAGGCCGTTTTTACTAAAGAGGCACTTGCGGATCTTTCCTTTACGCTTGATAACTTTTTGCCATCAGCATCAATGGATTCCCACTCCTTCCTCTTTAAGCTTGCATCCCCGCGACTCGCAACTCGAATTGCGCAGGAGGCTTCGCGATTGTTTTCGGTTGAATTTAGCAAGATTGAGCGCACAGTTTTGGATCTTTATAGCATGGAAGATAGCAGAATCTACTTCCCGCGCACGTATATGGATGTTTGTGTGTTACTGGGCATTGAAGATGAGAATATGTCAGTCAGGTGAAAATAGATACATTTCTAGTTATTATAAAGCAATTACAACTTTTTTTTGTTCTAATATTGTGTTAAAAAATCTCCAAAAGAGCTTGTAATTTTTTTTTAAGCTTGGAAATACACCAATTCTTTTTCATGTATTGGCAATCATCCCTTCTCATATACCATAAGGGTTTTATTTTAGTGCTTCAATGCAGTTTTTCTGGACCCTGTAGATGATTTTCCAACACTTGTGCTTTTGTACCTGCTTATTGTTTCAGCCTGAATGCATATTAGACTATTCTTAAAACAGCATTGCAAACTTATAGATGATTTAGATCTAAGTAGATGTACATCCATTGTCAATTCTCCTGTTTCTAATATATTGATTTTTGTGGTGGTTAATTTGATTCGTTTAAACTGAGCTAAGGTTTAGGGCCTATTATCACTCAAGTTGGATAGCTATCACGAGAATCTTCCGCCATTACTGCTACAATGAATCTGTTGTAGCAATAAAGTTTACAAAAAAAAAGTCTCGAGTCAGCAATTTTGCAATGGCCATGGCATGGAATTCAGATTTAACCCGCGGCGGAAGCATGTGAGAGTGCGGTTCGTTCAGCCTTGCCAGAATGATATCGTTAGGCAGAGCCAGTGCATTGCATTGAGCCCACACGCACTGTGCAGCTTCCAGCAAGCTGGATCTAGTAGGTGCCGCTATTGGAGAGTTACAGGAACCTCATAATTAACTGAAGTAAATGAAAGCTCCAAAGATCATTGTGGTGTATGACAAGCAGAATTGCGATTGCTTAATAAGAAAAAGTTGCAAAATAGACTAGGGTCCAAGTAATAGCAAAGGTGATTGGTATTACGTCTTTACTGGAATAGTGTATTTTAGGAAGAATCAGCCGATGATGACTGTAGTTGGCGTTCGCAGGCCTGAACTGACCTTGTGTAAAACAAAGGAAAAGAGAAAACAAGCAAGAGAAGGAGGGGATTGAGAAAGTGGATGGGAGGCAATTTTCACCAGCTGCTCTCAGGCACGGCCGCTAGTAATCCGATCAGCAGGAATCAGAAAACAACCTAAGAGTCGGCGACCAGTGTTGGAGATGGTGTAGCTTCCACGAGACGTCGATACCACATCAGAATGGCTATCATCTTTTCGCCTACTATTTTCCGATTGTAGTCTATTTCCTTGTGTATCTTTTGAGTATATAAGTTTCTGCTATGCTTATTCTTCTTTTTGTTCAAAAATATATACTGTATATGTATATACTTTTTTATGGTTTTATACATAAAGATTTGTTCTTCTTCACCATCTCTTGTTTCCTATTCTTTTTTTTTTTATTTAATTTTGTCATTGTGACAAATCTTTTTTTTATTACCAAATCTTTTTCTTCACCTTCCTCTTTCTTGCAGACGCATATTGAAACAATATGGGACGACCAAGGGTAGGTTTCTCTTCTCCTCATTTTCTGCAGTCATTGTGTTTTATTCTACCCCATCTCGATTATATCAACTGACCTTTTCTTTATAGCTTATTATCCTGATCAGACATGGTGAATCTGAAGGCAACTGTATGTACAAAACGACCGGTTTAACTGAACCTACTACGCACTGCATCTTCTTCGACTTCTTTTTACTGACATTGAAATAGGCGACAAATCTGTCAACACATACACGCCCAATCACCAGATCCCCCTCACAGAGCTTGGCCACAAGCAGGCAAAGAATGCTGGACAGCGACTAGTTGATCTATTGCATAAAGATGACAATGTCATCTTCTACACCTCTCCCTACAAGCGTACCCGGGAAACGACGGAGGGAATTGCGCAAGCTCTGGAGGAAAATGGCATTCAGCACAAGATCTACCAGGAGCCACGGCTACGAGAGCAGGATTTTGGCAACTTTCAAGGCGGCGCCCTGGAAATGAACCGCGTCTGGAAAGAACGGGCCCATTACGGTCATTTGTATGTGTCATGATTCTTTATGAATTAAAGATCTGAGGGCTATGCCTTTTTTTTTTTTTTTTTTGGTTGTTGCAGGTAGCAGCATTAATGCTAACCCATCTTTTTACAGTTTCTACAGAATCCCGAATGGTGAGTCAGCGGCAGATGTTTACGATCGAATTGCCGGCTTCAATGAGACTCTATTTCGTCAATTTACAAATGACAAGTTCCCTAACGTGCTGGTACTTGTCGCGCATGGTATCTGGATCAGAGTGTTTCTGATGAAGTGGTTTCGCTGGACCTATGAAAAGTTTGAAACCTTCCGCAATGTGCGACACTGCGAGTTTTTAATAATGGAGAAGCACGAGGAAAACAACAAGTACGAATTGTTAACACCGCTACGAACTTGGGATGATCCTGAGGACACCACTTACCATGAGCCTGTGTTTGCCAGAGTGTTGGACGAAACTGCCATTGAAAAGCAGGCCGCCAAGGACAAGGCGATCAAGGAGGAGTTTCTGGAAGCACGCAACAACCCCCTTCCTCCGCAGGCCTCGGCCACGCTTAAGAGAGGGGTATGAAAGTGGAAACAATGTAGTTTATACAGTCTAATAATAGGACTTTTGCATCATTAAGAAGAGGACAGCAGATATGGTATGGTCCTCAAAATGTACAGCTCGCTGCTTTTAAACTCTGGAGTCCGGATGGACGTGTCGGGAGTCGGGACTCTGCTGTGGTGCATTTTTGCGCTCTATGCATATACTCTAATGTTATAAGGATTTTTGTACCTTCAAGGGCTATAACCTCCCTCTGACCGAACAAAGCTTTCTTCTTCGACTTTGATGACTTTTTTTTTTTTCCTCAATGATTTTATTCATTTTAAAACACATATCCCTACCTATCAACCTTTCCTCTAAATCATCTAGCTTTCTTTTAGCTATGACACATGACAGAAGTGATCAATTTAAAGGCGTCATCATCGTAGCTTTAACCATTGAGTTGTTAAGCGGAGCAATGTATTTAGTCATAGATTATACAATACTTACCTAATTGTTTTTTTAAGAATTGCTGCCTTTAAAAGTGTTTCTGAATTGGGTAAAAACGTAAACAAAACAAAAAATATTCTGAAATTCTCCTCGTCTTTAGTATGAAACGCCAACCAGCCGCCCATTAATTATTTTTTGCTTGTCAGTTTAACATATAAAAAAAAAAAACATATCGGAAAACTTTGGACTTTCAGTACCTCTAGCAGAAAAGGAAATCAAAACAAACCAGTTTGCCATTTTTGAAAAACACACACACTTCATTCCTTCGGGGTCTTCTTTTTCTTCTTCATATCACCGTTTTTTTTTTTTTTTTTTTTTTTTTTTTTTTTTACAATCTCACCTTTCATTATCATTGCCAACAAGCCTCAATTGCGATAGTCATGCCTAGTGAATCCACCTCTCCGTCTAGGTTGAACGGATTTCTCTCTTCAATGAGAAATAACAATGTCATCAATGCTGCGACCGATGGACTCAACGCTCTCCGTTCGGGCGCCAGTTCCCCCACTAGAATGTACCGCCAACAGCAGCAGCAGCAGCAACAACAACAACAACAACAGCAGCAGCAGCAGCAGCAGCAGCAGGATGACTCCGTGCTGATTTCTGGTGTGCGCGACCTCAATGTCGATCCCGGTCGTCAACTGCCTATTGGCGATCCAATGAGCTACAAGATGGAGGTCTCTCCCATGCGTGGTGGCAAGGAAAACGAAAACCCAAATGCCACGGGAACAGTCAGTCGACCTATAGAGCTCAGTGTCGAAGACTATCAAAGAGTCAATGACCCTAAGGTCAAGCGGCTTGTTGATGTTGCTCAACTCTACTTTTTTGATTACTACTTTGACATGATGACCTATGTACATTCGCGCCAGCAGCGACTGACCAAAGCTAAGACTAGCTTGGCCCTGATTGAAGATCCTGCGGAACGCGAGACCCAATGGCGTTCCTACATGGGTCGTGAGCGGGTGCTTTTGCGAAAGCGTCGTATCAAGCTAAAGTATGGCGATTTCAAAATTCTGACCCAAGTTGGCCAGGGTGGCTACGGTCAGGTGTACCTTGCAAAGAAGTCCGATAGCAAGGAAGTTTGTGCGCTTAAAGTCCTCAATAAGAAGCTGCTGCTAAAGCTTGATGAGATTAGACACATTCTCACTGAACGTGATATCCTTACTGCTTCCAAGTCTCCCTGGCTGGTCAAGCTACTCTATGCATTCCAGGATCCCGAGAATGTCTACCTGGCTATGGAATTTGTCCCTGGTGGTGATTATCGCACTTTACTCAATAATACGGGTGTCTTGAACCCGCGTCACACCCGCTTCTACATGTCGGAAATGTTTTGTTCGCTTGAGGCACTCCATAAGCTTGGTTATATTCATCGTGATCTTAAGCCGGAAAATTTTCTGATTGATTCAACTGGCCATATCAAGCTCACGGATTTTGGTCTTGCATCTGGCGCCATTTCTAAACAGCGCGTCGAAAGCATGAAGATTAAGCTCAATGCGCTTAAGGATATGCAGGTGCCCTACCGCTCGGTCATTGAGCGCCGGAAAATGTACCGGTCGCTGCGCCAAAGTGACATTAACTATGCAAGCTCTGTCGTGGGCTCGCCGGACTACATGGCGTTAGAGGTACTGCAAGGTCGCAGCTACGACTACACTATTGATTACTGGTCGCTGGGTTGCATGCTATTTGAAACTCTTGCTGGCTACCCGCCTTTTGCCGGTAGCACCACCGACGAGACATATGCAAACTTGCAAAACTGGACCACAACTTTGCACCGGCCTCAGTATGAAGATGGTCGCTACGTTTTCAGTGACCGGACATGGGAACTTGTCCAGCGGCTGATCACTTCCCCTGCCAAGCGCTTTCGTAGCTTTGACGAAATTAAACAGCACCCTTACTTTTCCGACATTGACTTTGAAAACCTGCGCAGCTCCACGCCGCCCTTTGTTCCGCAGCTTGACTCAGACACTGATGCTGGTTACTTTGATGATTTTTCCAATGATGCTGATATGGCCAAGTACAAGGAGGTTATGGAAAAGCGTACACAGGTCGAGAATCTGGCTGAGCGCGGCGTGCCCCTTCCCTCGCGGGCCTTTATTGGCTTTACCTTTAAGCACTCCAAGATTGGTAATGGTGTTTCTGATGACACGGCCCGCCGGAGCTACCGCCGCCGCCAAACTAGCGATTCGCCCTTTGACACTATGTTCTAGCCAAAAAAAAAAAAAATGGTTTCCATCATTTTTTGCTCATTTTTTTTTTTTTTTTTTTTTTAGTTGGTTTTTTTTTTTTTTTTTTTTTTTTTTTTTTTTTTTTTTTTTTTTTTTTTTT
>JAKUCA010000643.1:0-11212 GCA_030567025.1 Geotrichum europaeum | reverse complement strand
TCTAAAATAAAAAACTTGAAACCCTTGAAAACACTCCACATGTTATAACAAACCGAAAAAAAAAAAACACAAACTATATTATATATATATACAGATCCATTCCATTGCTTAAACGGCAGCCGTGGTAAAGGTTCTCTTTTTTGTAAGTCTTTCTTCCTCTTCTCGTTGTTGTTTTTCATCAATAAATTCCTTTTTATGATGTAATTCCCAATTTTGTTTGAGGAATTTAAGACCAGCAATATTGTAACCAATTTGATTTTTATGAAGCTCCAGGCCAGCTCTTAGGGCACCACGTAGGGACTCCAGCGTTGGTCGCATAATTTGGTTGGCAACAATCTGTTTATGATGAATCTTGAGTGCAACACTAAGAACTCGCGACACCAGCGGGATATTCCAACGATGGTGCGCCCATTTATCAATAAAGACAAAAAGGGTAATGACTTTATCAAAGGGTAAGACCAACAACGCGTCTTCAAGTTGCGCAGCCTTGATGCGGGCCATAACATCCATCACGTATTTTTCCGCAGAGACATTTAGGGCGGCAAGAATGACATTGCGTGTAGGCATTGCTGCCTTGGGGTTTTTCTTAAGAGTCTCCTGGTACTCGGCTTGCAGCTCAAGATCGGCCTTGCCAATGTCAAGGGCCTCCATCAACCGCTCACCAGCCTTAAGCGTCTCAATCGTTTGCTTACCGGCGCGAGCCACATGGGTTTCATCATCGTGATTGGCCATTTCAGAATCCTCCAGATCATCACCCTGGCCACGTTGCAAGGGGCCCAGATTATCATCATCAAATGACTTTGTCAGATTCGATTCGTAAAGTTCCTCAAGCTCCTTCTCACGCTCTTCTTCCAGGAAAAGAGGCTCATCGGTACGCACCCACACTCTAATGCTCTTATCATGTGAACCGGTAACAATAAAGTCGCCAGAGTGTGCCACTGCCAGAGACCAAACATCAGATTGGTGACCCTCAAGTTTTTGAATATTTTCAAACTTGTCACCATCCCAGTACTTGACCATTTTATCTCTACCAACTGAAAATAGGTTATGTGACTCGGGCTCAAAAGCCACACCAGTGATGGGATCCTGATGAGCAAAGATAGAACGATGACAATCACCAAAATCAAGACCCCAGATCTTAATGTTCTTATCAGCTGAACCAGTAACTAACAGTTTGGAGTCGTGCGAAATATCCATGGTAAGAACCGGCATCTTATGGCCATATAAACTTAGGAAAAACTTGAGCGTATCGGTAAAAAACACCTTAACAGTGTGATCCAGTAGCGACGCGGCAATGAGCTTCATGTCAGGAGACAGTTTTACAGACATGACTTCGTCACCAAGCTCAAGAGTTCTGGAATGCTTCAATTTCATCTTGATAGTCTTCTGAGTGGTACCAGGAACTCTTTCCTCGGCCACCTTTATCTCCCAGAACTTGACAGTCTTGTCACTACCACAAGTCACAATTGTTTTACCATCAGAGCCAACATCAAGGGACCAGACCGAGCCGGGATGCGCATCTTCGACCGTTTCAATCAAAGATGAACTTGCAACATCATAAAGGGAAAGATGTCCTTCTTTAGTACCGACCAAAATCAGGGCATCACCGGGAAGAAAGCTAGCACAAAGCGCGTAGCCGCACTCAAAAGTACGAATACAGTTGCGATTGCGGATGTTCCAGACCTTAAGAGAACCGTTGGAAGCAGATGCCACCATTCTATCGTCGGAGCTGATTGACAAAGCTCTAATGTCGGTTCTATGGCCCGGAAGATCAATGGCATATTGGCGAGTATAGTCAGCAAGACCGTTGGATTTAGAAGTCTTGCCATTGATAGGGGCAGAGATAGTATATGTTTCGATGCTGTTGTTAATGGTGGAGACAACCAGTCCGATGTGACTTGCGGTGGAGCTGGTCCAATCTATGCTTTTGACTTTTGCTGGCAGACGGATATTGGTATAAAGAATGAATTTTTCAGTAACATCATCTTCACTAATAGCATACTCACTGCCAGGTTCGACGTTAAGGCCCTTTTCCTTCCGGCGTTTGAGCTTTCTGGCGACTGACTTCTTGATTTCCTCGGCAGAACGTATCCTGAAGATCTCAACAGTCTTATCAGCGTTGGCGATTGCAACATGCTTGTTGTCCTTATTGAAAAGAATAGTGTGTCCTCTGGCAGGGCTCTGCTTGTTGATGACGCCAATATCCTTAACTCTTTGACCGTCCGTTTCGTTAAGATTGATAGACCAGAACTTGAGTTCCTGACCGCTTCCAGAAGTGATGGCGATGTTATGTGTCGAGTTGAAGCCCATTCCCCAGGCCTCGCCACGGTGAGCGACATGTGTTTCAATACAATGCTGGGCTTCCAGATCCCATAGTTTGATAAGACCATCCTTGCCGGTACTCAGCAACCAGTTTTCATCCTCTTCGAGCTCCTCTTCCTCTTCCTCGTCATCGCCAGCTTGAATTTTGGAGCTACCACGCAGGAAATCCAGAGCCACGATTTGATCTCTGTGACTTCTAAGTCTGTAAAGGCCAACTTCACCAACCAGATCCCAGAGAATAATGTTAGAGTCGCGCGAACCACTCGCCAGTCTGGTACCGGTAGCGTCAAACTTAAGAACAGTAACTTCGGACTTGTGACCGTTGAACGAGACCACCAGACTACCGGAGAGCGAATCCCAAACCTTGATCACACCATTGGCGTAACCAGTGGCCACCATTTGACCCTGGTACTCGGCAACGCTAGTGACTTCCGAGGTGCTGTGTGCCGAATTGTTGTCAGAACCCTCGTTCCATCTCGACAAGAGGGTAGCAGTCTTTAGGTCCCAGGTAAGAACATCTTCGAGGCCGCCGACAATAACTCTACCGCCGCTGCTAGTGTTGGACTTGGGCGGCAGCCAGACCAAATTCGACTTGGAAGAAACAACGCCAAAACTTGACTCTTGCTCAAAACGTAAATACGACTTGACCATTGTTCTTTCAGGATATTATTTGGTGCTGTTTTAGTGTGAAAACTGATGAAGTAGAAAATGGGAAATGCAAATGGGAGATTAATTATTTCATTAAAAAAAAAAAAAAAATTTCAGTGTTGGGAAGACGTGACATGATCTACGCTAGGCCCAAATATACGCTGCAAATGAGAACCCGGGCCCCGACAAATGCCTTTCATGCACCGGCGTCTTTGATGCTAGCGACAGAGAGTACCGTCCAAAAACCAATTGAAATGACTTCTTCATCAGATTCAGAACTTTCCGAGTTTATTGGATCTTCCAACTCATTGTCATCGCTGGGCACAGTGAAGGAAAAACTCACAAACAGTGGCACTTCCAAGACACCTTGCTTAGTACTAGGAATTACCTCAACAGCGATGGTACACCAGTTAGGGCCTCTCTGAATAATCCCTTCCTCTGGATTGTTAGTCCTAATTCCCTCCATCATGATTCTTTGTGTCACCTTAGTTTCTCTGAAGATGAATTGAGATGGAACACCAGCGACCAAAGACGCCTCGTCCCATAGTTCAGCCCTCGCTCCAAGTGTAAAACTTGGGGCCAGCACAGTTACTGAGTGAGGCTGAGAAGGAATTGTGGATAAAACGACTTTCATTGGAACATGCATGGGATTAGATACAGTCAAGTAGACCGTCTGAGGTTCGTCATAAACTAAAATCGGAGCTTTGGAAATTTCAGAAGGGAATGAAATCCGCATATCAGGCAAATAATTCAATGCCATTAGTTTAATCTTGAACTTTGTAGACGTCGGTTTTGCTTCCGGTTTAACTAATAGATGATGACAGCCCTTGCATCTCTTCGTTCTCTTTCCCCGTAATGGTTGTGGTATAGGATATTCTTGCTTGAGATCAATTAGATCTCGTTGTATTGATGTACCATCAATTGACTGAGTGTTGTAAATGTCTGCTATCGAAGAAGCCTCCAAAAATGCCCGGCTTTGATCGTTACTCTCATCAACTTCTTCAATATCGTGATAAATTTCTGAACCAGGGTCTTTTCTGCTCTTGTCACGAATTCTCTTCTCCAAAATTTCTGCAAAAGTCGTATTCTTGTGATCTAAAGAAACTTTTTGCAAACTGGTAGTATCATCACCCTCATTAACCCCCTTGCCAAACCCTTTCATAGCCGCGAGGGTCATTCCCTCTTCCAAGCTCCGCTGGAAATAAAAATTTCGCATGTCCTTGAACCGTTCGTCAATTTTAGTCTGATTCCGTCCCTTGCTCTGTTTGACAGCGTTAACCATACCTGTCGATTTTTTTACAGCAAACCCATCGGATGTCCAATCGCAAAATGGGCACTTAACGACGGATTTGTCGCCGTTAGAATTGGGCACAACTCTGGTGCCTGTTAAGCATTGCGGGCATCGAAAACAATTCCGTGTACATCTATTTCCTTCGGCTCTAGCACTTGTTGGGGTCACTTCAAACAAACACTGTGGGCAGTACCGACAAACAATCTCTTCTTCTACGCATCGTGGGCATCGATGTGAGTGGCAATGCTCACAAAAGTATAAATAGCCTAGCGGATAACGAGAAAACGGGTCCCATAGTGAGTTTGGGATTCTGCTGAGAGTGGGCGAGACCGGCACCTCTTTCTTCATTGCCAATTCCGTGGCGTTTCGGGATTGTAACAAAGTGTTTGAGTCCTCATGACAAAGACAAACAATGTCGACTGAAGGAAGTCTCCTTGTCATTTTCAAAAGCCTGAAATAAGATTTTGTCGTTGAGGTAAAGAGATGAACATGAGAATGTATCGAGAACAAGAGGGGTCTGCCAAAAGCGGATGATCAATTTTGTCAACATCACGTGCTCGCCTGAATTTTTTATCATTAGATCTTTCGTAGATCTGACACTCTAAGGTATGGTAGGGTTCTATTCAAAGTTATGAGACTAAGCAGCAAAAAAAAAAAAATCAAGACAAAAGATTATGATGGATAAACAAAAATAAAAACTTTAGTGATAATGAATTTAGCTCTAAATATATAAATTACAATGTGTTGACAACGTACTCAATGATCTTCTCGACATCTTTAGAAGCCAGCGCTCCAACCTCAAGTACTTCCTGGTGACTTGCGATACCCTCATTAAGCGCCTTGGTAGCAGCATTACCAAAATCCTTGCCGCTCGCAGGCTTTTCCACTACCGCAACATTGGTAATCAGCGAAAGAGCCAAAGTCTTTAAGCCACTGTGCTGGGCGACAATGACCTCGGGAACAGTGCTCATACCAACGGCATCAGCGCCAGCAGCAATGAGGTATCTACATTCAGCTCTGGACTCAAAGGTGGGGCCGCTCACAAAAACGTAAGTACCCTCATGAATGTTTCTAATAATTCCAAGGGCGTCACTGGCCTGGAAAACCTTTGCTCTGAGTTCAATATCATAGCCATCACTCAAAGGCAGGAATCTCGTGCCAAATCTCTCATCATTAGGACCCTTGAGGGGGTGCAAACCAGCAAAACCAGGCATATTAATGTGATCGTCGAGAATCATAACGTCACCAACTTGGAAATTTTTGTTCAAGCCACCGGCAGCATTAGTTGCAATGAGGTTAGAAACTCCCAGTACTGTGAAAACTCTGACGGGAAAGATGGTGTCCTTGATATCGTAACCCTCGTAAGAGTGCAGTCTGCCGACCATGCAAATAACTGGGACCTTGTTGTCACCAATGTAGCCAACAATAAGCTTGCCTGAATGACCCTGGACGGTGGACTTCTTGAAACCAGGGATTTGACCGTAGGGGATTT
Organism: Geotrichum europaeum; assembly: GCA_030567025.1. Taxonomy (NCBI): domain Eukaryota; kingdom Fungi; phylum Ascomycota; class Dipodascomycetes; order Dipodascales; family Dipodascaceae; genus Geotrichum; species Geotrichum europaeum. The sequence continues at coordinate 5,459 of JAKUCA010000643.1, read as the reverse complement.
CGACCTTATCTTCAGGCGACAGGACAGTAGAGATTCCGCCTAGACCAGTACCGCAGATGATAGCGACTTTGGGAATGGAGAACCCTGCTGGATATTGAGATTTGATGTACTCAGCAGCTTCAGTAGCTCTATCAAATTCTGTGCTCATAATGGAAATGTATATCTATAGTGTTTTTTTTCTCGTTGGTAAAAAGAAGCAATGGTGAAAAACATTGTCAAAAGAAAGTGAAAAGGATCTTTATGTATTAAATTTCTCTTTTGAATTCAGTATCATTTCTTGGTAGATAAAGCGAGCCGTGGACCAAAAGACCAAAAAAAAAGACGGCCTAAGGCAACCTAATAAAAGCCGATGGTTTTGACTCGGAAAGGCCGACGGCTACTGGGAACTTTGACAGACCAAAATAAAAATCACTTTTATGTTGTTATTTAATCATTACTTAAGATTTATTTATTTTTACTAATCATTTGTTGTCCCATTTCGACTTTCTACACTTTTTTTTTCTTACATTTTGCCAAACCTCGATTTCACATCCTTTGCCAACCCTTTTCGCGTCTCTTACCTTCAAATACAAGTCCATTTGACCCATAGAAGCCTCGTCGGTTATGCCTAATTCACCATCAAAACGCCAACCAGACGGTGATTTTGATCTGGAACCCTCCACTACGCCTTTTACCGAGTTTAGTTCAAATAGCTCGTTCTCTCACAGCAAAAAAAGAGATTTCAACGACGCATTCAATTGCGCGTCCGAGAAAGCGCCAAAAGTCTTGGACAAGCACATTGAGCTTTTGAACAATTACAACACTCTTCAAGCCCAGAATATTTTACCAATGGCTTCTGATTCTTCTCGCATAACTCCGAAGATTTCTGAAGACGAGTCAGACTCGTCAGGTTCTAAGCTAAGAGCTGCGGCGTTAACATTTGGAACATGCTTGTACGCCTCTGGAAAGTTTGTCTCATCTTTTCTCGTCAACGGCACTTCAGTTTTAATTAATGGGTCAAAATCTCTATACTCTTTCATTACAGATACATACGAGAAGAATTTGGAGAACGATAAACGACGACGGCTTACCGCTGAGCCATCTGTCAATGATCATAGATCCCTAAAATCTGCAACGCGAAACATCACCCAGCATGTGGATGCCAATAGTATACTTGCGACAACATCAGATAAAATCCCCGGCGCTTTTGGTCAAACTATTTATAATTTACCCTCAACTGAAACGCCAGCACTAGATGACAAATCTAAAGAAGTGATACCATTCGCAGCCGAACCTGTCCCTACGGTGGACATGTCATCAGCAGCTTCGACTTCTACAACTCTCTTTAAGAATTCTCTTGTCTCAATTTCTCAGTCGAAAATCTCAACTCCATCTGTTTCTACAGATACTCAAATCAGCAGCTGTTTGGTTTTAAAATCTAGTACTCCATCAGACGCAAGTAATCTCGGCAATGCGCGCACAACACAACTATTCAATGGTATCCAGCGAAAAAAGCTCGGTCTTTTGGACCGTGAACAGGCCAGTGGCTTGTCAAAAAAATCAACACCTCGCTCCTTAGAACTTGCGAATGACTTTCTATTAGATTCTCATGGCCTGCGGAAAGCCTATCATGCTTATCCTAACAAAACCTTGATTAAGAAAGATCTCCATTATCTCAATTCTTCGTTTTATAGTCAGCAAAATTTCCAGCCGACTGAGCTGCCGGAAGTAGCTCCAAAGGAGCTGTATTCTCAGCTCTACATGAAGCTTTCGTTGATGCGAGAGAAAAGGGATAAGGAACAGCAACTATTACGCAAAACCGAAGAGGAAGAGAAGGCTAAACGGATTGAGATTGTTACTCCACTTCCTGAAGATGACTTAGATGGGGTCATAGACCTGTGGAATAGGAGTGATAAGGACACGACAATTATTACTGCATTTCGAATCGACGTCAAGATTCATGACCTACGTACCCTTCAAGATGAATGCTGGCTCAACGACACAGTTATTGACTTCTACATGAGTATGGTTACGGAGCGATCTAAAACAAATCCGAATAAATTACCGTCGTGCTTTGTCTTTTCTACCCATTTTTTTAGCACTCTCGAAAAAAAAGGCTACTCGACCGTTGCGCGGTGGGCTAAGAGAAAGGGAGTTGATGTGACAAAAGTTGATTATGTTTTTGTTCCAATCAACCGGTTCAACACGCACTGGTGTTTGGCTGTCATTAACAATAAAGAAAAAAGATTTGACTTTTACGACTCAATGAGTGGCGCTGGTTCGCGGGCCCTTGAGCTTTTGAAGGGCTATATGTACCAACAGGCGGCCGATATGCATCCCGAAATAGAGGCGGACTATGAAGATTACAAGGAGGGTTCTTTGAAATGCCCCCAGCAACAAAACTCGTACGATTGCGGTGTATTTGTTTGCAAAATGGTCGATGTCTTATCTAGGGATAAGGATATCATGACTTTTTCTCAGGAAGATATGCCCAACATCCGCCGAAGAATTGTTCACGAAATTACGCATAATGAACTTTTGACGTGATTTAGAGTACCAAAGGCATGGACTTGTATAAAGTATTTATTGAGTAATGAATTCATATTTGACATAAAAATGAAGTAACAGTAGACTTCAACAAAAAAAAAAAAAAAAAGAATTGTGTTTACGGTCTCCCGTTTATCGACCATCATAATTAGAAAACTCGAAACTTTTCCCAATTCAAACTTTTAATACCTGAGTTTGATTCATCACACGGATTCTAATACGCCACCACCTCTTCGTCAATATATTATACAGTTAAAAGTATGCTTCACGAGGAAGAGGATATGCAGAAAGGTGAAGCACCGGAAACTGAGACGTTCCGAGTAGAACTCACTGTCAACAACGAGCAGCTTGAGGCTGTAACACAGCCATTGGACGCCAACACACAGGTCATTGCAGGACCAGGTACAGGGAAAACACGGACGCTAGCCTATCGTGCGGCGTACCTTATTTCTCAGGGAGTTGAGCCGGAGGAAATTCTTATGCTTACTCTGACGAACCGTTCGGCTCAGGACTTTCGCGACCGAATTGCGTCAGTGGTTGGCACCGAAATTAGGAGCCGCATTGCGATTCATACCTTCCACTCGTTTGGACACGCATTACTAACAAATCACGGTCACCTGCTCGGAATCTCTCCTGAATGCCTTGTAACAGACCAATTGGATCAAAAACAAGTGCTGAGCAATGTGCGCTACAAACTCGGTATTTCAGACTGGAAGGAGTTCAACAAACTCAAGGATATTGCGCTAAAAACAAAACTTCAGGGATTCACAGGGCAGGAAACATATCTCAGTGACCCAAAGCTTGTCAATAACGTCAAGCGAGTGTTGGAAGCATATAATGAAGAGATTAAGAGATTTAATTTGCTTGATTATGATGATCTCATTATATTCACAAAGGAATTACTTAAAAAGCACCCGGAGGTAGCCCAGAGCTACAAGACGCTGTTAATTGACGAATTGCAAGATGTTTCTTTTTCGTCGTGGGATATAATTCGAGCATTAAGTGTTAACAAATCACTGTTTGTTGTGGGTGATCCTAATCAGAGCATCTACAGGTTTATTGGCGCCGAATCCAGCATGTTTACAATGATGAAGCTGGAGATCCCTAATCTAAACACCATTTCACTGACAGAGAATTACCGATCACAGCAGTTGGTGCTAGATTTGGCTAATTCATTAGTGGAAGGTACTCCGGAAGCGATCACTCTAAAATCCTACGCGCCAGAGCTTAACCACATAAAGCCAAAACTGGCAACATTTGACCTTGAATCCCAAGAATGCTCATGGATTGTTGAAGAAGTTTTGGATCTTCATAAAAACCAAGGTGTCCCCATGGAGGACATTGTTGTTCTTACGCGGTCGTCGTATACAGTGGGTCAGCTCGTCAACAGTTTTGAAGCGCACGGCGTCAACACAATTTTTGTCGGCGGCAAGTCACTTTTGGAAACAGAGACGGCCGCTGTAGTGCTTACGATCCTGCGCGCATTGCACTTTCCGGACCGAAATATTTTTCTCGTTGAGCTGCTGCGCGGCTACAAGCCGTTTCTGGCGCCAGGGCTGCTTGCCAAGGTACTCGAAACGGCTGATGACGACAGGCCACTGATTGAAAAGCTTCGAAACTACAAACTGTGGGCGACGCCCGTAGCGGGGCTCAAAATTAGAGAGTTTTTAGGCATGCTGGATCATGCCCGCAGCTTGCTTGAAGACGAAGGCATGGAGCAGATTGAGCGCATATTTCGCGCTGTCGACTACGTGCTCAATGAGATAGAATACTTTGTCCGGGTGGCCAAGCGTACATCGTCAACTAATCTTTTGGTAAAGAAGCACGAGCTCACGATCTTGAAAAAGTATATGGTCTTCCTTGAACCTATTATCCAGTTGAATATGGAGCGCTCAGATGAGCAAAAGTCTTTTCTTGAGGTATTGCTGCATAGTACTTCTTTTTACAACGTGCAGCCACAATTTGGTGTAAGTGCCGCCATTAAATTTTGAAAGATAATATCTGTTTACTAATGTTTTCTGATAGCAATTGGTGATTTCGACTATTCACGCCGCCAAGGGTTTAGAATGGAAGAATGTATTTATTTATAACGTCAATGATGGTTCCATTCCGTTCTATCGCAACCTTGATTCCCCCGAAGCAATTGAAGAAGAGCGACGTTTGCTTTTTGTAGGAATGACCCGTGCCAAAGGTAAGACAGAAAACAAAAGATATCTGATCCCGTCTCACCGATCACTAACACAATGTTTTTGTTTTTTTAGAACGGCTTTATCTTTCAAGAGCAGAATATTCAAATCGTTGGATTCAGGAAGATATACGAATTTCACGGTTTTTGACACCGAATGTGCTAGAACGGCTGGATCATATAGCCCCAAAGAAAACCGCCAAGAGCAGCAGCAGTAGCGCTGCCATCAACAGCGTACTTAAAATGACTGAGTGTAAGTATTTAACAGCATTGCGTTTTTATCTGTTTATTTTTTTTTTGTTTGTTTGTTTGTTTGTTTTGTAAATGTTCTAACTGTTGTGAAAAGGGGACGAGGTCAAAGCTAAGTACCCAAACGTCTTCCAAAAGCGGGATATGCACACGCTTCGGCCCAACCGGCGGCAGTCTATCATCGCTGCGAGCGCATCCGACCAAAATGCTCAAGCTGGGGCTGGCCCCATGGTAACCTGGGGCACCCTGAGTCCGGCAATAAGCTGCTGCGGGCCTCTGCCCCACAACGGCTTGGTGATCGGCAGTCACGTTAGCATTAGGTTTTTGGCAGGATTTATCCCGCGCCGCCGAGTTCCGCGCCTCTTTCTTTAGCAACTTCTCTATCGGTAAAATGCATGTATAAATTAGGTTGTTCTGCATTGTCTTAAGTTCATACATCAATGTAATAAATAAAATAAATAAAATAAATAAAATAAATAAAATAAATAAAATAAATAAA
>JAKUCA010000642.1:0-11285 GCA_030567025.1 Geotrichum europaeum | reverse complement strand
AAAAAAGGACTGAAACTCACTAGTTATGTTGCCTTACCAAGACCCATACTCCAAGACACTTCTGGCAATGAAGTTTGCAGAGAACCAAAATCAATTTATTGGTTATAGCCTGAAAGGTCTTCCTGGTTCACAGACTCCTAGCTTTTTCAAACATTGGTATCAATACTCAAAATACTGCTACTAGAAAAAACAAAAGTTAGTAAAGAACAGGAACATTTTGAAAGTTATGCAAACAAGTTTTTTGCTACTCACTAGACGCCTTCATACGCGTCGCATCTTGATTTCACTAGAAATTCATCTGTTGAACCTAGGAACACATTGCTGCGTAGTAAATTTATTCTAGAAATCTCAGAACCTTGAAAAAAAATATCGCAGTAAAATAAGACATTTGCTTACCATGGCTATAACAATCTCATGTCATTTGTATCTAATGCTGCTGTCTTCGTACGACGCGTTGACGCGTGTTAGTAAAATCAGCTAAAACAAAAAGAAAAAAAAAAGGGAAAAGACAAAATCAAACATACTGGTATCAAATGAAAGGTATCAAAAAGAGCTATCTTTTCCTATAAATATCATTAGTAACAAACGTAAAGTGAAAAGGTGGTAGATCTTGGTGTGTTGTGATAGAAAATAATGGTAAAAAAAGTGGAAAAGGAGGTTGAAAAAAAAAGAGAAAAAAAAGAGAGGGAAAACTGGTTGGCAGTTGGTGTCTCCCACAACGTAAAAAATTTGGCTGGCGTTTATTTGCCAATTTCCTTTCCGCGCGTAGGCAACCAGGTTGCCACGGTTTCACGTAGATTGGAACTTGCCAATGATGCCATTGATATAGCCAGACAACCGAGCAACTTGGTTGAATGAAAGCGAGACTGGAGGACATGGTTAAAACATGGTTAGGCCTCAGGCCATTAACTAGTTTTTTTCAATTGGCACTCTCTTGCTTTCCTCCAGAACAAAATTTGAGTCCAGGCAACTCAGTCAGTCGACTACCGCTGTTTCTTGTTGCTCTAATATGACTGCTTAGAAGTGCTGTCTATGTGTTAAATTTTATATAATATTCTAGTTGATTTTATATAAAATTAAGCAGTATTAATATCTCAACTCGGCCATAATCAAACACTCTAGTCTCTTGCTTCTTCCTGCCGTTACTGTTCTAGAAACATAGCCACTACATATATTATAGCAAGCTGTATTATGATGGAGATTTTATGATACGAAAAAAGGTACTGAGCCAGCTCTAAATTCAAGGAGGAGTGCCTGAGGTAGTTCTTGTAGCACTAACATCTCTAATTGTCCTCGTTTCTCATGATAGTGCTGTGTCTCTCATAGTTGATACTCTGCTTACTCTGTCATGCATTGAAAGATGCTTTGATAGTGCACCCCGTATACGCGGAGCTGGTTGGGAGACTACTAAGTGGGTAGTATGAGCTCTAGAAGCCACCTTTGTTCAGAGATCAGCATCAAAGCCGGCAAATTACTAAAATGCTAGATGTGATAGGGGCTTCATTGATGATGTCAACGATGTTGTGTCAGTGGTGATGAGAATCTCAAGTCCTTATGATAAAGTAAGAAGTGCACACTGTTGTTGTCAGATATTGTCTTGTTTCTATCTTAAGCTTTGGCACCTTAACTATCACCTCTCTGCTTTGATGGATTTGCTAATCAGCTTTAGAGTCTCAAAATAATTTGCTCACGGTACTTAATTATAAATGAAAATTGAGCAATGGGCGTTGCAACGATCATCAGGAATGTGTTGAAGGTAATCTGCTGGACTAAACAAGGAGGTTAGAAAATGAAAGAATTAGCAAAAGAAGAGATCAATACTCGCTAATTAATCAAACAAACAGCATAAAGTAAAAACATATAAGTACCATAAGGCTTTAAAATACAATACTTTAATGGTCCTCCTGCGATTGAGGAGCTGCTAAGCGAGGTGCAATAACCGCTGATACATTTACCGATGTAGCGTGTCGCAGTTTGATTTGGTTGTTATCAAGCTTAAAGAGACCAAAACCAGAAGAAAAATAATCTATCAACTATCATAAATTTTATGATAATTTAATGTTTAGATTTTCAACTATGCTGTAGTGCTGGTGGTTGATAGTTGTTGGTAAAGAAGATAAAAAGCCAGATAGCTGCAATGCTGCAGTCAGCGGAGTTTTTGTAAATTTTTAAAAAAAGCTATACTTCACACCATTCACTACAAGACTTCAGCTTTAAAACGCCTAAAACCTCTTCGCAATAACAACAACCAAATAATCAGCACTTGCTCGGTCCTCTGTGTAACACCACGCCTGACTACGAAGCAAGTGTTTTGGAACACTAGTGTGTGAGTACCAATTCGTCAGAAGTCAAAGCAAGATAATGGCTAATGCTAATCTGATCTCTTCTTAGGGTTGGCTGAAAAAAGTTAAGCTAGAATTTCCACGAAGCGTAATCGCTTAGAGTCCCATACCTTGGCTATCCTTAAACAAGATTTCGTAACAAGGAGTTCTGAGCATGAAACAAATTTGTATAGCAAGAAGCAAAAAAGATTGTCATTCAATCTCAAACAATTCTTTGTAGTTTGCCTCATGTTTCTGATGCATTTTCCAGAGAGATGTGAGAAAAGCTCAACATGGTGATGGGTATTCCCATGTGCTTCAGGTAAAGTGTTGTCAGCGCAAATATTCTCAATTCCCTCATATATTTTGATGTAATTTGAAGTTTTTCACGTAGGTGCTTGCTGACTTGGCGCAATTGTTCATCTAAACCTCAACCTAATTGTTTATCACTCAACATCCCAGACTACTAAATGTCAATATAAACAAAATAAACTGTTTTTACTATTATAAAACTACTATAAAGGGCTACTACTATTCAATTATCTGCCAAAGAAAAAAAAATGTATATATCCATTATAAACAAAACTAGAAATATTTCATATTTTAAAGTACATAAAGCGTGGCATTTTGACGTGTAAAATAAATAAACTAGATTTGTAAAGCTAAAGAATAATAAATCAATTTTTTTTTTAATATTAACTGCAGTCAGTCTAAATGACATAGACTCTGCAACTTTCTCAATCACAGTTCGATCAAATACAACCCAAGATTTGCATAACAATTGACAAGAAAGTATTATATTAGCTACATCAATTATTATAAATGATATTTCAGAGAGCGTAAAAAGAATTGCGCTTTAAGTCAGTCTAGATGTTTTTAATTGGGTTGAAATTGAGATATAGTAATTATGGCGGCGACTTAATTAACATAATGGTCCCCAAAAGATAGACATATATTAATAAAACCTGATATTTTTACATTCTTGCCTTGTATTTAAACAAATGATTGAGGTTTAATCAATGTCTGATAGCTGATTGTGAAATCTCAATATCCTAACTTCTTTAAATGTTTCTAGTATGAAATTCTGTAACATTGACAAACAATTTTATAAAAGTTTTTATAGTGAATAATAAAGTCTTTAAGCATTTGCTGTTATGTTTTTTTATTTTAGATTTTGCAACAGTTCGACAATGATTGATGGTGAAGGAGCTTGCGCTGATAGAAACGCCAGATATATATTTTTACTGTGTTTAGGAGCACTATAAATTAAATCACACTTTTTCTACAGTTAATATTTGTCAAGAAAATTGATTTTTGAATACTCCAGAGTTGGAATAAATCATTTTAATTTAATTAATCAATAAATATATATATTTACTAATTTTGGAAGTTTTATAAAAATCAGAGTGAGAAGTTGCCAAAAAAGTTTTTTTTTTCCGTTTCAAGGTGAGTGTTAAGTACAGTTTCCAAATGACTAGTGTAATTAGTACTATTCTCAACTAAACTTTTTTGTAATGAAATATGTTCAATTAAAAATAAAACACCATAATATATATTGCAAGAACTTTGAATCCAATTTATGCCGCTTACAATCTCAAGAACGCTATATAACGAAGATAACACTGAAAATGACTTATCCTACCCCAGCTGCACTTAGGTTGTTAGTAGTGAGAGCTATGTTACATAACATTTGCGCTTAGTGGCTAATTTTATGACTAGCAGTTGGGAATTATGCAAAGCCGCACAAATGGTTTCCCAAAATAGATTTTTCTTTTTTCTGTTTTCTCCCAACTTTTAGAACAATCGTGAACTTTGGAGAGAACCGTAAGAAATGTTCCTGCTTCTTCTACTTCGTTCGAATCTGACGTTAACTGCCATTTGCCACCAATTTGCAATCACTGGTGTACAGTCATCACTATTAGAAATGCATTTTAAAATTTACTTTAAAAAGCTTATAAAAGGCCAGTAGCTTCTGTAATTTTTTTTCTCTTTAATTCTTATAATTTTAATCATCTTGAATCTATTTATTATCTAAAGCCAGTCGACAAGCCGCAACCTTCAACAATGTACAGCAATTTTTTCCAAGTTTTTGAGCAACCGCAACCCTCTTTTGGAATTGGTTCTATTTTTCAATCTGATTTTGAGCAGGAAAGACCTTTCCACAGAAGAAGAAACAATGTTAATCTTCTCCAAAAATTCCCCGGCCTCTTCAATCAACAGGCCGAGCTGAGAAGACGCGAAACTTTCTATAACCATATAAGAGAGCAAAACATTTTGAAGAAGCAAAAAAGAAAGGAGCTTTTTAAGAAAAAACGCCATGCTGAAGACCAAAAGCAGAATGCACAGGTAATTAACTCTCTTTTCAACTTTTTCCAAAACGTGGAGGAGGATGATAGTTATCATTCTGATTCTACTTCCTTAGCCGACATTGTGAACAACAGCGACGAAGAGGAGGAAAACTCTACTACCATCATTCGTTTCACTCCCAATCACGAAAATGATGAAGATTCTGATGATGAAGCCGTTTCTACTACTGTCATTCACTTTACTCCCAGCCAAAACACACTTACTTACAATGAGGACTGTGAGATGAGCGAAGCTAGTGAATCAGAGGACTCTGACGAAAACGAATCTATTGCCTTTTCTGATGATGATGAAGAAGATGATGATGAAGAAGTGGAGATCACTGATACCGACTCCAGTGATAGCTCTGACGATGACATTGAGATTGAAGAAGCCTCTGATTCTGAAGTCGAATTTGAACTTGAAGCTTCTGCTGAGGAATTTACTGGTTTTTCGTCTGATGACGAGAAAGACAACACCGTGGAACTTGACTTCTTGGTTGATGCTTTGAACACTAGCGCATCAGTTGTTGAGCACAGTATCAACATTTTTGAGCGTTTGAACCGTCATTCTAACGGCGACTATTCCGACAAGGAGTCTACCCTCTCGTCTGCCTCTTCTTCAGACTCTGACGAAGTTTCAACCGAGACGTTGATTCTTCGCTCTCGAATCAAGGTTCTTGAGAATCTTCGCCTTGAACTTGAATCTCAGTACAATAAGCTTGATAGTCTTGATAACCCTGCCGACGCTGACGTCAAGCGCTTCAAGCACGTTCTTATTGGCAAGGCCGTTGAGTTTGCAGACAAATCCAAGCAGCTTGCTAACAATTTGAAAGAACGCATTGCTTCTATCAAGGGCAATTCTGTACCCTCTTTTGAGCACGAGTTGGAAGATTTGGAGAAGGCACATTCTAGTGAGACAGAGTCCGAAGAGGAGCAGTTTAGCGATAGTTCTTCTTTTTCTAAATCCTCAAAGCCCGTGGTCAGAAGAATTTTGATTGAGACTTTGTCTGATGCCGCCCTTTCAGACTAAAAGCTCATCATGCCATTATTTATTAGATACATATATATATATATATATGTAGACTTTTTACTTTTTAATTAATGAACAATTTGCACGTCTTTACATCTATAACTCCACTGTCTAATATTATTTCAACTTTGTAGTAAAAAAAAAAAAATGAAGTAGCTATTTCCAGCGGTAATTGCCTGACCAGACGACAGAGATGCAGTTGGGCCCTGTTTTTCATGTTATGGAACAATTCGAGTTCCTGGATACTTTAAGATAAATCCATTTTTTTTTTTTTGACGCAGAGATGCAGACAGAAGGTCTCTGATTGATGCAATTGAGCAAGAACCACATATACAACACAGAAAAGGCCGAATACCAGTCTAATAGTTTGTGCAATCTCTCTTTGGCTTGATTGCTGTTTCATGGGTTAATAGTCCACGAAGGCTTTATAATTTGCATAGATGATTGTCAGATGCATCGATCTTTTTTTTTTTTTTCCAAACTTTTCAGATGTGCATCACAGCATCTGTCATCTGGGTTGTCACTCAGTTTCTTTGTGTTTAGAAATAGGAGAGATGGGCAGCAGTGTTGTTGACACGTGTGTCCACATACATCTCTGCATCTATCTGTAGAAGAACCATTGTAGTGATAAAGTACTATGCTTAAAAGTACATAGATTGCTCTAAATTAACCCAGCTTGAATAGTAGGTAGCTTGGATAGTATAATAATATAAAGTTCTAAAGTAGCATGGACGAGGTTCGTGCTAGTCTCCGCACTGGTTGTTTGACCTGCACACGCACACTGCCAACCTCTGGAAAGGATAATATTCTTTTTTTTGTTAAGAATTAGAATATCCTATAGTAATCTCACAATGTTGTTCTGTTGCTAATGACCCCTTATTTGAGTCCAAGAATCAACAATCTGGCGAGATTGATTAGTGCAACTTTACTAGTAGAGTCCGTAAGACAATGTCTAACATCAAGTCGGCTTGCCTTGCGGGTATTGAATGATCAGTTACTCTTCTTTGAAGCCTCGCTGCAACAGCCCTGTTGAGCTACATGCTGTTTTCAACATACATACAAAGCGTTTTGAAATTTCTGCTTTGTCAACTTGCAGGAATTGCTGAAAGTATGGGCTGTCCTTGTCTTTGATGTCACCGTTTCTAAGATAAATAAAAATTTACAAGTATATCTTGGTCGGTGTTGTTTTCAGTGTGTTCCTGGCTATGATTTATTACAAAACTCATTTCTAATGTCAGCTTCAACAAGACCCAAAAATTTGGTGTATGTGCAGCTCATGCTATCGAGAAAACCCTCCTTTTAGTCTCTTTTTTATTTATTATTGCCACCCTGACCTTTGTCTATTTACTCTTTGATTCGTCATGATAACAAAAATGTAAAATCCAATCCTTTTTTTTAAACCCTGTCAACTGGCGAGTACGTACCAGATACTCACATGGTATGTACTCAGGCTATACTGAGGGTTAGGCCTGCAAGGGAATTTCTGTTTCAACATTCCTGCTCCCCACGCGTTAAAGCCTCGAGGTGTCTTAAATATAATACAGGCCCTGGACGTAACAGGAACGTGGCATAAATAATACTGCAGGGGGGCCACTCGAAGTCAAATAATCACGTTCTCGAACCCTGACAGTCCTCGATCTCCAAATCAAAACTACATGATACACAAAGCCTGCTAATATTTGTATATATATTATTTTGCTTATTGAAGTTAAATTATTATAGAAGAACAAAGAAAAATTAATCATAGTAAATCTAAACCCACACTCAATAGACCTCAACACATTTTGTCCCTAGATGGACGATAATCGGAGATTCTAATCATTGAATAAAAAGACATGTAATAAAAAAGAACCCAGAGTAAAAAAAAAAATAAAAAATAAATGATGCGTTATGATAATAAAATGCAGAATGGAGCGTAGCTAGATATTCCTAAATAGAATTATTATCGAAGAGATCGCAACGACTGTTCGCCCGAGATGCTGTTGACGCTTCTGTGTCTTGAGTGGTTTCCACCAATACTCTTGTGTCGCATGGGCTGATCAGCAGGGATACTTGTTCTGTTTCTGTTGTCGGCCTCGTTGGGAGAGACGCCATCAAAGTTTCTCATTGCCTGCTCGCCAGTAACGCTGTCAATGTTGCGAAAGACCTGATCACCACTGATACTGTTTCTGACCTGGAGACTCTTTCTCCGGCGACCTCTAGAGCGGACCTTTTTAGTCAAGGTCTCCAAAGAAGTTGGTAGTGTGGGTGAGATGGGCGAACCAATCGCAGAAACCGTTGGGGAGTTAAAAGTGGAGGAAATCTCTTCTTGAACCTCCCTCACAGCATGCTCGATAGCACGCAAGAGCTTGTCAATCTCATTCTTCAGCATAGTTTGCTTGTTTTGATAAAGAACGAGATTTCTTTGATAAAGGTCAGTTACAGACGGATGATCTCTGATATCGCGTCTGGAGCGAAGGAACTCAAGAATAAAGGAAAACTCCATGGCCGGGACCTCGCAGGGCTGAACTAGTCTAGCTGATTCAATACCGTCCTTTAGGATAACAAACTGCTCAAAGTGTCTGGTCGGAGGGGTAGGGATGGTCGCCATAGCATAGATTGCTTTGGTCCAAATCTTAGCGTTAAATCTAGTTTTGATGAAATTGTAGGCAACGGCAGCAGACTTGGTAGAGTAGAATAGGTTGTACAGTGTGTTGGACACATTATCACTGATAAGCTTGAGAATCTGCGCATTGTAGTCACGGACAAGACAGACGTACTTGTACGTACCCTGCTTCATCAAGAAGGAGGCGTAATCGGGCTTCTCGTGGTCAGAGAGGACTTTCTCGATGAGCTCGAGCTGGTCATCCTGGGCCTCCTCATCTTCACCGGACATTCTAATCATAGCCTTAGCCAAAGGCCCTATCAATGACATGAAAACATCTCTCCACTCAATAAACTCCTCACCGGTGGCACCACAGTTGAGCTTTGGAGCGGTAAATTTGATTTCACCAGAACTGCGGGTGACAGTGAAGTCGTTCACCTCGCGCAAAAGCTCCTCGTAGGCGGCCTCATACTCTGTGGAGTTGGCTGGGTTGGTGAGGTAAACGTAGAGCTCCTTTTCAAACGGAGTGTATTCAACAGGTGTTTTGGCAACGGGAAGAGGTTTAAAGTTGGCAAGCTGGGTATTGATCTGGGGAGCAGGTGCGAGAGGCGAGGAAGTGCGCTCCTGCTGCATCATGGCATTGTACAACGAGCTGTTGCGGCTGTGACTCTGATTCCGTTGATGACGTTGATGTTGGTGTTGTTGTTGGTGTTGTTGTTGGTGTTGTTGTTGGTGTTGTTGTTGGTGTTGTTGTGGGCTCTGCTGCTGGGAGAACTGGTAGAAGTGCTGGGCTGACTGTTGGTGAAGCCGCTGGACCGGCTGGCCTAGCTGAGAGTTTTGGGGTCTTTGAGAAGGGGGCGAGTAGATGGACATTGGTAGACTAGCTGGAGAAAGAATGGATGAGAGTAGGAAGGGAAAAGGCAGATACAGAAAAAAAAGAAGCGAGGAAGAAGAAGACAGAAGGCAAGGTCGAAAATAGAAAATTATAAATACAGAAATTTTAGAATCAACAACTCAAAAAATAAATAAAAAAAAATAAAAAAAAAAAAGGCGCCACCAAAGGAGCTTTGACGAAGGAGAAAGGCACCCAAAGTGGAAATTGCTTGAGTCCAAGCACCCCGAAGCAGGCTGTTTTCTGCTCAATCCAGCGCAAAAAAGAAATCATTACGAGCCCGGCAGGGCCTGTAGCCGCCGGAACTTCATTGGCGGCGTGCATCTGCAATAAACATCAAGCTGTCAATATCAAAGAATTAAAGAACCCGTATGAAAATGGCAAGCAATGCCCATCGCATCGAGTCTTCGTGTCTCAACCTGATAACCTACGGGTGCGATAATTGGCGAGGTTCGCCTTCAAATATGGCCGCCAACCAAGTAATTATCAATCAAGGAGTCGAAAAGTACAACAGTTGACTCTACTAATGCCTGAACGACAACACCTACTACGGTGGACGAAATTGTATATAAACAGCGAGCAGCAAATACCCACAGCCACTGACCAGCAAATGAAATCTTTAGAAAGATGCGGCAAACTGCCGGTATACAAGATGCATGCCAGAAGTGTGACATGCTGCAGACCTGTAGATTCATAATGCTCTGGAGCCGCAACGTCCTTAGACATTTACTTCTCTTACGCCCATTTCTGAGTACCTTAATCCCCAAGCCGGTTCAAGGACGAGCAGCTTCAACAAGAGTTAATGGTTTTTTCTTGTCTTAAATTGTATTAGCTGCAAGCAGATATGGGACCCAGAATAAAAAGGACTGGCCCAATCTTCACGCTACTCCGCTGCTTTCAAAGGTCTGTGGTACTAGAGTATATGTATCACGTTCTTTTTGATCACTGTCTCAGAATGTCAGCCCGCGGAGAAGATTCCACGGAGAAAGCGATCATGTTCAAGCTTTATCTTTTAAAATGCTTGGGCGGACACGGGTCCACTTGCACGTACAAAGAATTTCTAGAGATGACCGCAGATTTTTAGCTGCAGAGAACTGAACAGCCAAGTGGAGTCTGCCTGTTTGAACTCTGCCGCAAGGTCGAGAATATAAATTTTTTAACCCCACAAACATTTGGGATTCAGGCAGCTTGGAGGCATTTTTCAGAGCCTGTCTTGTATACTCTGTGTCAGTGTGTAAGTTATTGGTTGGATGAAAGATATATTTCCATGCCATTGATTGAAAGAAAGCTCTGTTTAGACTTAGCCTTTTTTAAAATTCATGAAGACAACATTTGATAAGCAAACGGGCTGTTAAATCTCACACCTTATGAAGAGTTAGACTAAGATGCTCACAACCTGGAATTTGTGTTAAGAACCTGTAGAAATCATCGCACGACTGTCCAGTGACGACATATCTGCAATTGAGCCTTTAGCAACCATAGAACTCATTCCATAGGCCTATAGAGAATCGAGTTACTGTGCGTACTGCTGTGCACGGAAGCTCATGCTCTGCATCAGGCTGCCTGGCTGCAGTGTAAACCCGGTCATCAGGTGTTTTCACATGGTGGGAAAACCAAAGTAGTAGACAACAATCCAAGGGGCTTCTCTGGATTGATCTTGCATATCTTCTTGATCAAGGGAGGCTAGAAAAAAAAAGTCTCAAAATACCAAGAGCAAATCTGATGAAATCGGCATCGAGGGGCCCGATAGATCGTAAAAAAAACATCTTTTGACTATCCAGATATCTAGAAGTTACATAACAAATGAAAAATAACAAAAAGATATAGATATATAGATAGATAGAAAATCTGTTTGTTGTCCTAATATCTAGAAGTTACGTGACAAAAATAAAAATAACAAAAGGATATAAAAAGAAGACATATAGCTCTAACACTTATCTCAATGAGAATGGCAAGGTAACGCTCTCAGCGTGTGTAAGGGGTTTCGACATTCGATGGCGCCGAATTCTCCATGGAAAACTCTATGTGTTGTTGGGGAAAACCTGAGATACATTACACCCAGTAGTTCGATACCAGAGATTGACACTCAGTAAAACCTCAACAAGCTGCTCTA
>JAKUCA010000641.1:0-11288 GCA_030567025.1 Geotrichum europaeum | reverse complement strand
AACAACAACAACAACAACAACAACAACAACAACAACAACAACAACAACAACAACAGCAACAACAACAACAGCACGCCGGCGCCTGTGGAGGACAGCTCCGAGACTTCAACTGCGGCTGCGTCGGCTAGCGCTGCAAAGGGTTGGAGCATTTGGTAAACAAAGAGAGAAAGAAAGAGAAAGAGGGGGGGAAAAAAATCACCCGTGGTAACCACTAAACGTAGATTATTTATTTCAACAATAAAAATTGCATTTTATCATTATCCTATAACAATGGTGTTGGTGTAAGCTTGTAAAGGATTTTTACAATCATTACGACCAGAATCTAAGTTTCTATTCAACGATCTAACACTTGTTCAAGTATTACGATATATAAACAAATATAAAGAATACTTATGTAGTATTATCGTCCTCCTCATCTGTACTTGAAAATACAAGGGCTATCAAATAGTTTAAAATAACAAATATTATTGCTGGAATTCGTACGCCCATGTCCCATCAACTTTAACATGTTGTTGTATCAACTCTAGAATTTATTTTAACACAATACCTTGCAACAGTTTCAAGGCTCCTTTAGCCAGGCCCAGAAGTTTTTTTGCTGAGTTTGTGCATACTCTATAAGTGTAAAAAAAAAAAAAATTTTTAAAATGCATTAACCATGAACCAACCTGTTTTGTAACGTGAGAAGGTCAAGAGGGCAAATATGTAAATGTAAAGTAATCTCTATATGTAAGTTCATGAAAAAAAAAAAAATAAGTCGTTTGAGCTTCCGGCATTGCTGCGAGCATGCATGTATAAATCTAGATATCCTTGACTTTAATGAGACCCTCAAAAAGATCAAACGAATTGCCATCCGGCAGGAGCTCGTACTTTCTTTTTGGCCTTGACCAACTGGCACCAAATTGTGGAGCGTATTCCTTGTCAGCGTCAAGCTCCTCCTCCGCCACAAGCATGCCCGAGATTGACGAAATGCCCTTAACGCGAACAGGAACTCGCTCTCCGTTTGCATCACAAAATTGCACTGTTTTACCAGTGTGTAGCCATCGCCGGTAGTAAAGCAACTCAAAGGGTTTAAATCCCTGGTAGCAAAATTCAGTGAGCATGCGCTGGAGAATAACAAAGTAGCGGGCAAGAAGCTTTTCGGTAGTATAAGACTCAAGTGGTGAAAGATTGAGTGAGCGTCGACGCTGCGCGTTAAGAATGGCAAGCACTGCATTGAGCGATGTAGATGGGCCGCTGGTGTTTGCAACATTGATGCCAACACCAGCGACGACAATGTCTTCGGCTCCGACAACATTGTTGGTAACGAGCGCGCCACCAATTTTCAATAGCTGCAATTCACCTTCCTCGGTAGGAATTTCAACATAAATGTCGTTTGGCCATTTGATACGCACAGGCATAGCGCCATAGCCAAGGTCACCGTACGTACGCACCGCCTCAACCATGGCCAGCGTTACCAGATATTGAACAAAAACAATGTTGGTGCTGGGGGCGCAAGTAACCGCAAAGTCATTGGGGGAGAAGCGCAAAACGGAAGAGACGGCCAGCACGCCAGGAGGATTAACCCAAACGTTGCTGCCGCGTCCCCTGCCTGCTAATTGGATTCCACCCACTACTGAAAATCCGTTTGGTAGACGCGAAAGAAAATTGCCGTTATCTAGCAACAATGACGAAGTAGATGAGACGACTTCGCCATAAAGCAAAAACGAGCCCAGGTCTTCAACAAGCCTACCGTCCGCGTAAAATGAACGCAAGCTGTTGTAGTACAATTCATGGTTGAAATTAGGAGTATGTTTAACCTCAGGCAGGCTATTGTAGTAGACGTCAACCTGGACCTGGGTTTTATTGCGGGTTTGTTCAGTTTGGAAGAGACCGCCAAGAGAGGCGTCGGAAAGAACAAACTGATTTGTTGTTCCACGTATCGTCTGCGATGATGGATCACCAATAGATGCAAGAAGTTCTTCCAGTACGTATGGTAAGCGCTCTATGCACAATGCTGATAGCATCATGCGTGATGGCCGCACGGGAAAAACCTGGCCCGCGGGGTTAGGCTTGTTCACCTTTAGCCCCAGCCGGCGCAGCACGCCGCTCAAAAACGCCAAGCGCTGAGCATTATCGCGCTTTAGCTGCGCAACAGTTGCTGCATATGGTGTATTGGGAGCCGGGGCGTGTAGCAGGTCGGGTGAGAACTCGGGATGAATGCCGGTGAGTACTGCTTGCCCCTCGCCTGCACGCGTGTAAATCGCAGCCGCAGGCAACAGCCGCACGTCTTCCGTACGCGCGCTTTTGCCGGCGAGATCAGTACCAGCCACGGCCAGTTTATCGCTGTATCGCGCTAGCACCTCTATATCATCGTGCTCATCGGCATCTACAAAAAGGCAGCCGCCATTCACATAGACGCTAAATTGAGCATCTTTTTGTTCGCTTTGAATTGTGTTTTCTGGCAAAGACGAGACAATATTTGCCGCAACGGCGCAGGTATCACTCCCGTAGACAAACCCGGGATAAACGGATCCTCGTGCAACTCCGTTGAAAAATGCAAGTTCGCGCTGCCCTCTTACCTCCATCTGTCTGCTCCCCATTTCAAATTCAACAGTTTTGGCACCATAGTATCCACCGGCGCAGAACCCGAGGTAGCGGCCGCCGAGCTGACGGATGTAGTGGTCGATGCGCCTGTTGCCCTCGCCATTAAGCTCGCGGCAAAAGGGGAGATCGGCACCACCAGGGAAAACAAGCAGCGCGGTGTGCAGTGCCCACGGCTCAGTCCGCAGGGTATGGCTGGAGACATTGATGATAGCATAGTGGGGGTCTAGAAGCCGCCGCAGGGTGTCGGTGCAGTGACGGACGGACTCGATCGACGTGCCGGGCCCTACAAAACGTGGATGTTAGAAAAATAAAAAGCGCCCTAACGACATAAAAAACATACCTGAGTAAATTAAAACGTTCATGTCGTGATTCTAAATGTCGTGCAAAAGTTGGCAAAGTAAATCAAAATGCGCGGAGAGTGAAGTTTAAATTGCTCAAATAAAATTTCAAACCGTTGACTCTGATCCCATTTAATTCTGACTTCTCTGTCGGTTCCACTATCAGTTCGATATAAGTTGATTTTTGAAACACATCCCTACAGTTTCATACGGACTTCCTCATTGGAGATCATGACTGCCGCTACAGAAGAGACCCTTAAAAAGCAACAGACGCAGTCCCAAGCCGACGATGATGACGAGCCTGACGAATGGTGAGATCAAACCCAGTGCCATGGCAACAACCCCTTGCTAATAGACATTCAGGGACCAGCGGATTCTGAACACTGGCTGCTCAGGTGAGAACTGCCCCTCCTTTTTTTTCCCCCTCAGGTCGATTTGTTTTATTTAGCTAACACGTAGTCTGTGCGCTTGCAGAGTACAATGCAAAGCTACTGGACTGCCATGTTGCGACCAAGGACTGGCGCCAGTGCGTGCCAGAGGTAAGCCAGCCGTCACTCCCCCACCCCCATACACATTAAGCGGGTCTCTAGACTAGACCATACGTTACTGACATCAATATCACCAGATGGAGGCCTTTAAGAAGTGCTGGGAGGCGCACAACAACAATACCCGAACAGCTACAAAGAATGCGTAAGTGTAGGTCCGCGTGATGGTTCACGGGGCCCCCTGCGTCGCGTTTCGTCCCGCATGGCGAAGATGGAACATGCTCTGCCGGAACTTTTTTTTTTTTTTTTAATTATCATCGTTATTATTTTATTCAGATTAAATGTACATAGTCAATATCAAACCCAAAAGACATCTTCTCCTTGACATATTTACAGTTGCAGGCTAACGGGCAGAAACGCTAGATTATTTGCATAAGCTAACTGTGAGACCTGGCAAAATAAAGTGCAATCTAAATGAATTTTTCATAGCTAAATAGATAATGGAGACGAGAGATTAAAAAAAAACTGATCTTTACGAGATCAGAAGTCATCGTCAATGATTTCGATCCCGGACGGCTTGATCACCGTAGCTGGAGCCTCTATCACCAGTTCAGCTGGTTTATTGGGCTGTTCCTGAACCGTTATTTCATTACTCTTTGACAATTTACCATCCTTTGGGCCTTTATCCTCTGCAGTTAATGCTGTAGCTAGTTTCTTCTCTTGCTGGTGCTGCTGCTGTTTATCACCGCTACTGCTGCTATTGTTGTTGATCTTCTTATTACCATTCGCACCGCGTTTCATCCGCCGTTTTCTATTCTTTTCCGTTTTTTTCTGGTCCCTTTCAGCCCATTCGTCCTGTTTGTTTTTAAACTCGGCGGCATCACGCTCCGCGGCGGCCTCCTCTTCAAAAAGTGCAAGGCGCGCAAATTCCTTGCGGCGCGCATGTTTGTATACGTGGAACTCGCCCGATCCGGCACCAGCACTGGAGCCCGCCACGTTGGAAACGATTTCTGGTGGTGGCGAGAGCTCGCGCTTCCGCTGCTCAAGTGTAACTCCCGGCACGGGGATATGGACCGGCTTGGAGGGGTTTTTTAGCAGTGATGTCAACTGCTGGCGCTGCAGGTCAAGCGCACTGGGGTTGTATTTTGTCTTGATATAAGCCCGATGCGCAGCATCTGATTGCGACTGCTTCTGAACGCGATGGTTGTCAGACATACTCAGTTGGTGCTTCTTGATTGCCGTCCGGGAGGTGGGACAATGAGCTCCTGATGCGGAACGGTAGGGCTAACTCCCAGGCACGGAGTATCTTTGAGTATATCTCAGCACGAGCAACCCTCAGGCTTAAATCACAGCCGCACGGCTCCCAACCGCATGGAAAAGACCCGGCGGGTTATTCGAGCCGGTTGAGAGGCCTCAGGCATACTACGGAGGTACGTTTGAAGCAAATTCAAGAGTAATAAAACACCAAGCGCTATGAATAGCTTATTCAGCTATATTCACCAAGGATCACTCTTTTTTTTAAGCACACGGGGACAGGGCCATCCGGCTATTAAACTTCAACCAAAAACGATTTACAACTACTGTAGAAAGATACAAAAGTACCCGAATCTAACCAAATACAAGCACAATAGTGAGATTAAATTTTGAAATTAGTGTATGTAAAATGAGATTCGTGATATTCATGGGCTAGATAATGTGGGCAGGGATGATTCGGCTGCGTTGCTGTTGACGCGCTTGCGGCGCTCCAGCAGCGTGGACGAGTCGAGTTTGAGTTCAAACATCTTGCCGTCTTTGGCGCCATTACTGCTTGCAGCATGTACTTTAGATGAAGTTGATGCATTCGACGGCTGCCGGCTAGCGGGTGACATCGTCGACGTGGAATTGGTTGACGTTGTATTGTCACGAATTTTGAGGTTTTTGAGCGCCTCGAGATCGTCATCTTGCTCCGACTCCTCGGGTGTGGACTCACCCTCGTCAACCTCCGCGAGAGTTGTGCCAATACGTCGTCGTGCCGCGGCAAGTGGATTCGTGTGGCTGTGGCTCTCTTCCTCCTCTGGAATGTGTACCTGGTTGAATACAAAGAATGCCTCTTTCATAGCGATTGCGGGCGATAAATACGCCTTTTCATTGGCAGCAGCTGCGCTGGCTTCATCCGCGGCGGTCCCTGAGTAGGGAAAGTCGTCAAGCAGTGGGATGGATTTGAACTTTTTATCGGTCTTGGACTCCTGTGGACGTGTCAGCGGTGAGTCGTATGCGGGAACTGTAGGCTCGCGCTTCTGGGTGATCCATGGGTGTGAGAGAAACTGTTCAATCGTATACCGCCGCTCAGGATTAACTGTAAGCAAATGAGAAACTAGATCCTTTGCCTCCTTAGAAATGTCATCCCACCATGGACTTAGAAAAGTGTATTCACCCTTTGCAACTTTCTCTGTGAGCACCTGCACCGACTCGTCGTAAAACGGCGGAAAGCCGCAGAGGATTGTGTAAAGTACGCATCCAAGCGCCCACATGTCTACGCTCTTTGAATACCGCTGATCGTTGACAATCTCCGGTGCAGTATAACCAACGGTGCCACAGGGTGTCATGGTGTTCTGGTCCCAAATGATCTTTGACAAACCAAAGTCGGCAAGCTTAATTGTGCCAATGCCGCCGCCTCCAATGCCGGGCATGAACAGACCCTCGTCCTCCTTGTCTTCTTCGTCATTAGCCTTAACCTCTACCCGATTGGATGGCACAAAATCAATGGGATGAAAGAGTAGATTTTCGGGTTTGATGTCACGGTGCACGACGCCAGCTTCTTCATGCAGATAACGAATAGCACTGGCGACCTGGGTAATAACATGTCTTGCAAGATCCTCAGAGAAATATGTGAGTTTGACAATCTGGTGAAACAGTTCACCACCTTGAACCAGCTCAAGGACAATGAAAAAGTGTTCCTTAGTCTCTATAAACTCTAAAAGGTCCGTGATATTCTTGTGCTTGAGCTGGCGCATAATGGCAACCTCTTTCAGGATACTGGCCCGCTAAATTAAAGTTAGTTACGAGGGTGATGGCGTGGTAAACGAAAAGAACTCACTTGATTGTTGCTTAGCTCATGCTTGCGGACAACCTTGACCGCGACTTCCTTGTCAGTCTTAAGACTGTACGCCTTGTAGACAACAGAAAATGCACCGTCGCCCATTTTCTTCAGTAGCGCATATTGTTCAAGACCAGTATAAAAGGGTAGGCGCGGGTTCTGTTTCTTAATCAGGCTCGGCTCTGCTGGTGCCGAGGCCGGAAGAGTCGCTTGTTGCGGCAAGGGCTTGGGTACTGGAAGCTCTGTGGGCGTGTTTGCACTGCTTGTGTTGGCGCTATTGAGTTTACTGGCGGGCGGCGTGGCCGGCTTGGCCAGGGTTGGCGCTGATGAAGTGGATGCAGAAGTGGCACCAGTCGGCTTGCCGTGGCGAATGAAGTTTTTCAAGTTCTACAAATGTTAGTAAAAAAATCCAAGGCAAGTAATATAGCAAAAATACTTACCTCAAACACGGGCATCGTAGAAGAATGTACTGGCGTGGGCTGCTTAGGAGGAGGAATGGAAGGATGGATGGATGGATGGAAATACCAAGAATGAACGCAAAAATGTTCCCGAAGGCCAAATCAGGGAGGCTGCAAAAGGTAAGCGCTTGAGGGGATTATGAACAGCGGCGGAACGCAAAAAAAAGCAGACCAAGGGCGGAATCAGAAAGAGCAAATTAGCGATAGCAGATAAGATAGTAGCAGGAGAACAGTCGGAGATTTGAATTGAAGGAAATAAAAGTCAGTGGCTGCCAAATCAAAAAAAAAAAAAAAAGTTTTGAAAAAAAAGTTTTGGAATTTCCGTATCTCAAACTTTTTGGGTTAGTAAATAAATGACGTAATAGATGCTGCCGTCCATGCAGCAGACGCATGCGACTCTCCATAAAAAGTTTATGTCACGTGTTTATATCACACTGGCTTATATCACGTGTATTACACAATGTATGGGGTTGATAAAATGGCCATCTAAAAAAAATGGAGATATGTTGTATTTCGCAAGTCTTATGTTTTCGTGATTCAGGACCCAAAGGACTGCGCAAGTCACCTGGCAGGTACGTGTGGTCAAATATATAAATTCTAGCAGTAGCAGAAGCAACATCAAATGCGTTAAACAAACAAATAAACTTAGCTTTCGAGTAATAACACATGTCAATGCCTATAAATAATTAAAGAAACCAAATCACCGTCTTGCGTTTAGTTTCTCGTCTTCCTCGTCCTCCTCGTCTTCAGAGCCCGCGCCTCGCGACCTAGTCTCCTCCGCGGTGGAGTCGTCATCAAGACCACCCTGTTCTAACTCGCGTGCCTCGGGCATGCCGCTTACGACCTTGTGCCCACTTTCTTCCTCCTCGTCTTCTTCATCCTCGTTTTCTTCTTCATCCTCTTCTTCTTCGTCCTCATTTTGCTCTTCGTCAACATCCATCTCATCGTCCTCTTCGTTTTCCTCGGGTTCGGTCTCCTCATCCTCGGTTGGTACAACGGCCTTGGGACGACCGGGACGGCCTCTTGGTCTCTTTGGTTCTTTTGCTGTCTCAGCGGCTGCCTTTTCCGCTGCGGCAGCAGCAGCCTCAGCCTCAACAACAACCTTCTTCTTGCGGCCGCGCTGCTTCGGTACCTTAACAACGGTCTCCTTCCGCTTCTTTGCGCCGGGCTCGCCACCAGCCTTTCGGCCCTTCGCACCCTCTGTATTTTCCTTAGTACTCTCATCCGCCGTGGCAGTCGCATCGTCATCTTCAATTAGAAGCTCCTCATCGTCATCCACAATCTCATTCTCAAACACTTTTGTGATACCGCGTTCTCGTCGCTCGCGCTGTTGTTCCTTGCGCGCTGCTGTGTGGCTCTCAAACACAGCTAGATCCTCACGAACCTTGGGCGCAAATGCGCCAAACTGCACGTTTTCAAGCGCCCGAAAGACATCGCTTGGAAGCACCGTTTTGCGGCCTGCGTCACGCGCAATAGTGTTGGCCTCCAGCGCAATGTAGCTCACAAACATGCTAGCGCTACGCGCCAGCGCCGTTTGTGCATCTTTGGGAATTGGCGCCGCAGCTGCTGCGCCGCCGTCCGTAAATGTTTCCTTGGCAAGTTTCAGCACCGTGCTGCGCGGGAACAACAGATCATCTAGGCTGAACTGGTCCTTGTCCTTGACCGGCGTACCTGCCGCGTTGGTAGGCTTGAAGCCGTCAGGGTACTTTCTCCAACCTTTAGGAGGCATTGTAAATGTGTGTCTATGTGTTTTTGTAGTGTAGGAAATTGGGTATAGCTACTTTTGCGTCGCAGCTAAGAATGTCAGTCGAGGAAAGACGCGCAGTATTGTAAGAAAAATTCAAAAGCGATGTTGGTGTCAAATAGTTTATGTTTTTGTCGACATTGATTTGAATTTTCAAAAGCTCTATTTTTTTTTTTTGAGGTTTCTGGCGTTTTTGGCCATGTATTGAGGGTTAGGGTATATGCTCTTCTTAAGAGTATCTTGAATCTGGGCTCACTGATAACTGTGTTGGCAACTGAGTCTACAGGAAAATGCTTAATGCAAATGAATATAAATTGAATATTTTAAGTAAAAATTGAGACAAGGAGAAAAAAAATGAAACACAGTTAGTAATAGCAAGCAATCAAAGAAAACGTAATGAAAAAAGTCATAGTCCTGGTCTATGTCAGGCATTGCTGCAGTCCTGTATCACGTGTTAGTAGTCGATGCAGTAAATAAATGAAAAAGCACTTACCAGGAAGACCACACAAAATGCCCATAAACAGGTAGATCAAAAAGATGATGACTGCCACCAGGATCACCCGAAACCTCCAATAATGTTAGTATATATATATATATATCTCCCACAACAGACAACCCCCCACAAAAAAAAACTACATACTTGATATTTTGCCATTTCATCTGGCGCTTAACTGCGCCGGCACGCTTGCGAAACTCGACCGCATTATTATTCATCCGGTCGGTTTTGGAAACTAAAAGATTTATGCGCTCACCGCGCTCGAGTACACGCTCAACATTCTCAATCATAATGGTTTTGACCTGCTCAATCTCCTGACGTGCCAGTCCGCTCACGTCATTCTCGCCGCGGTCAGCGCGTATCAGCAGGTCGCGTAGGTCCTTGTCGAGCGCGGGGGTTGGCCGCAGGTCATCAACGCTACCTCCGACTACTTTGCCAAGATACTTGCTGCGGAAGATGGATTCAAGGTCCATTAAAAACAAAAACGGTACGCGGCGACCGTCGTCTTTAAATCCACTACTACTGCTCTCTATTTGGTTTCGGAGCACGACAATGTATGTCAGCCCCAGCGGTGCGCTTGATGGCACGTCGGATGGCCGAGTAATGTAGTGAATCGAATAATTTCCATGCAGAAAGCTCAACTAACCATGCAAGAAAGGAAAGTCAGTAAAAACATGTTCCTAGAAAACAACAGAAGAATCTTGATATACCTTTTTGTCGTCCTTGAAAGCTACCTGCTCCAGCACGACCTTACTCAGGTCCTTAGCCACACCCGTCGGGTCTGCGTTGTATTCAGAGAGCACCGACGTCTGTCCATGCACAATTGCGCCGTATAGCACTGTTCATGGTCAGTATATCGCATTATGTCGCGTTAATTGAGCACTCGCACCATGCTCCGGTACTTACATCTCTGCTGGCTACTGCTCCCTTCTGCTGCCGATGCCATGTGTTTTGACGAAAAATTGAAAAAATAAAATAATAATAATAATCTGTGTGCTGGTTTCTTTTTTGTTGTCGTTGCCGTGTATAGTCGTAGTGATGCTGGCCCTTGCTACGTCGTGAGGCGGTCTGAACGAGTGAGAGCTTGGGTCCAAATACCGACTCGTAGCTAACTGGTATAACAAACAAATGCTTTGATGATAAAAAAAAAAAGAAGGAATAAAAATTAAAAAGAGAAAAAGTATCTACGAGACAGAAAAGGAAGGAAAATGACAGCTTCTCAAACAAAAAAAAGTGGCCAATTTTCTTGTTCTGTAAAGTATATGTATTCCTGTCGCTTGGACAATTTGTGCGCAACAGAAGCAACCGTAAGCCGGTCGCCTTAGCCAAATACCTGGAGCGCTCGGCAACCCGTGATCAATCTCTAGTCCTGTCACTCGCCAGTCGCCATTATGTTGCGTCCGTTCCGGTCGGTGACCGCTAGAGCCGCCACGAGCTGCGCTTTCTATATAATAACCCTTACCCTTATACTCCGGGCCTCTCTGAGCTCGTGCATTATGGCAGTGTCAACGAGGTGCTAGGCGGCTCTGCACCGCGGGAGGGATATAGTTACTAGTTATACATGCACTCGCATTATGAATATATAAATATCAAATAAAAGCTGTTCTACCCTTGCCGCAGCCTTCGCTATTGGTCTACAAAGTACTGGTACCTGTCCTCATACTTGCCTCCGTTCTGCCCACCGCCATTGCCGCGCTTGGCTTGTACAATCAAGTCCGCGGGCGGCGGCACGTAAGCTGGGCTCGCAAGTGCCTTAATAGGCTGCGCTGGGTTTACCATCGCTGTCGCGCGCTGGATCGCGCCAGGGATTTGGCCCATAGTCCCCAGGGTCGTGGCGCGTTGGCGGCGCTGCTGAGAAGACGACCATGTCGGGTTCTGATGGTTGGCCTGTTGCTGGAGCAGGGCTTGCTGCTGCTGGTGTTGATGATGTTGCTGTTGTTGACTAAGATAGAACTGAGAATGGGGTGCTGGTTGCTGGCTCGCATGCATTTGCGGTTGCTGATTTTGTTGTTGTTGTTGTTGTTGTTGTTGCTGCTGTTGTTGCTGTTGTTGCTGTTGTTGTTGTTGTTGTTGTTGTTGTTGTTGTTGTTGTTGTTGTTGTTGTTGTT
>JAKUCA010000640.1:0-11290 GCA_030567025.1 Geotrichum europaeum | reverse complement strand
ACTTTGATTAGGAAAGAGTTTCTCTGAATAGTCTAGTTTAAATAATGTGTGTGTGTGTATACATGAAAGTACACCCAATTTCCAGTAATATATAAAAGGGAATTCATTCACGGCGTTTCATATGTAAATAAAAATATGGAGACAAAAAGATAATAATAATACAAAAGCATATTGTCGCATGAAAGAAAGGGAATCATTAACAAACAATCAAGTGTCCAAAAAATGCTTCAGTCGATGTCGTCGTCATGGGTGGAAAGAGTGGGGAGGGGATTGGATATGCTTAGCTCTTCTTAGCAAACAGAGGAGAACCAATGTCCTTACCTCTGAGTTTGACACCAATGGCACGCTCAATCTTGCCGAGCAGCTGCTGGTTGGGGACAGCTCTACCAGCCTCGTAGTCGTTAATAACGTTAGGCTTCTCGTTAACCTTGGAAGCAAGCTCCTTCTGCGTCAGGCCCTTGTCCTGGCGGCCCTTCTGAATGGCACGACCGACACTAACGTCAACCTTAACAGGGGGCGCCACCTCGTTCTCACGATCAATCTTAGCAAGACGCTGACCCTCGGGAGAGCTAGTCTTGTTGCCACCAGCACCGTACTTCTTGTCAACGGAAACAACGGCGCCACTGCGACGGGCGGCGTTAATAGCACCAGTAGAGCGAGCAACGGTGGCACGCGTAGAGGGGCCTCTGGACTTGCCAATGACAGTAACGTTATCCCAGTCAGACATGATGATTGATATTAATATAGATTGAAAATTTAGAAATGTGTGGTTGTTGTTGTTGTTGCTGTTGTTGTTATTATTTTGTAGATACAAGATCTAATAATTGGTTGTTAGAGAACAAAAAAAAAAAAGAAAGGAAGAAAAAAAGAATATAAGAAGGGAAAATTCCATTGATATTTATTTGGTAAGAGCAAAGAAGGCAATGGAACGAAATTGAAGCTTTTTGCATTGTGCCGGCGCGGAGGGTGACATGGTGAACCCGATAAAACAAAAAGAGACGGCTACAACGGGATGAGTGCCGGAGAGTGGCGGAAACAAATTGATAATACTGAACACGTCAGTATACCTACAAACAACACAGTCACCTTCAGTCAGACACTGCAGAGTTCATGATATACGAGTATCTATCTACTCTATGGTTTTTTGTTTTTTTTTTGAACGCCAAATTTCGATTCCTCGTTCGTTGAGTCTGTTGGAATATTTTCGGCGTTGCTGAGCAATCAGGGTAAGGGCAGTTGACTCACTTACAGTCATTTTTCACGTGATGATTTGCGTTGACAATAACTTAGCACAGCCGTGTATTATGTGTGTAATTATCTAATTTCTGACAAATTGAATTTCAAACGGCCAGTTTGGCAGTTATGTCTCCCTCTGTGTCGACCTCTCCGAAAGCGATATATCACCATCCCTTGGCTCTACAAAAAAACAAGATAATAGATTGCGTAAAAACTCTTACTTGTACGCACCATGGACAAGGACTTCTTTAAAAATGTCGTTCTATCAGTAAGAGCACCTCATCTTAATGACTATGTCCTGCCGGCGGATTCTAGCATTGTTTTTGGTCAGGATTTAGCGCGCTTTTCCCATGTGCTTCAATCTAAGTCCAGATCAGCAGCTTTCTACGACGAATCGCTGCTTTTTTATGTGCAATTAGATATTGCCAAAACACATTTCAGCTCCTTGGAAGAATTCAAGGTTTTTGTCGGTTTTGTCAAGGTTTTGATTAATACAAAAGTTTCTGGGATCACAGGCCCTGCCATCTCCGAGAGCAGCCCGCAGACGCCGCAACAGCAACAGCCATCACAACAAAAGAAGCGATCTTTTGAAATATTTACAACTGTTGTTGATACCAGAGATGCACTGGTGTATTGTGGGAAGAATCCCGATGACGGAGAAAAGTACTCTGTCTTGTGGCAGGTTTCAATCGACGTTTCGCATCCGCGCATGCGTTTGTTTCGACCGCAGCTGGTCATTGACGTGACTGCGAGCTATGACAAGACACAACTTATTATCGAAAACGCTGTCGGAGCAAACAATCTAGCTCCTATTGACAGTCTCAATGCAGAGGAAGAAACATCTACCTATTTAGAAGAATTCATGCCTGCTGAGGAAGTCAATGTTTTTGAGACTCTTGCAAGCGACAAATATTTCAAGGATGTTAATGCTAAACTCGATCTCAATCTTGTTACTGCACGATCGCAATTTCAGCCAAGAGATCCTTATAGTGAAGAAAACAGTTACATGTCAACAAAGTCGTCACCGCAGCATTCGCGGAGTAGCACTCCGTCGCAGTTTAAACTACAGTCACCGCCGCCTGGTAAGGGCCGGCCTCACAGCGTAAATGATCTAATATCGCCAGCGAGCCAGCGTCAGCAGCAACAACAGCAACAAGAAGCAGTGAGATCAACGCACAATCAAAGCCATATCTCCACGATAACCAGCTCAATCCAGCTACCCGTTTTCCCTGCTGTCAATCTTCGGCTCAAGTGCACCAAATCCGCTGGTGCGCAGGACAGTATCGTAGCTATTCTTGATATTGAAAACAGCGAGTCATCGCAATTTAACGTACTCATCAAGTCTGCACATATGGAATTCACTGCCGGTTCTGCGGTACTGTTTGGTGACGCTTCATTTCCGCTATGGCTCTCACCAGGTGAAAACTACTCCATGGCTTACAACCTAAGTCATGCTGACGCTGGCGGTTCCCAAAACCGCGTAAAACCAATGACGATTTCACTCAACTCGGTCCCCGTGCTCGGCGACATCTCAGAGTCAGACATTGCAAATTTAAGTGTTGAATCATCGGTTGCTTTCAACTTTGCAGAAGCTGGACCCATTGTTGTGACAAGATGGGATACGGTGGTAGATTTTGGCATCACCGCGACACCAAGTGCGGCGCCCTCGGCCCCTGTTTCTCTCGGTAGTGCTTCTGGTGCAGTCAAAAAATTGTTTAAAGTTAACCGGGTCTCAAGCAATGTTAGCCTGCGGTCTGCGTCCATGAGCAACGGCGGTGCTGCTGGCTCGTCTGGGTTCGAATCTGCACGCAACTCGCGATCCAACACAATTACAACTCAACTAAATGGGTTTGTGGTTAGTTTTACGGGGCCTAGTACTGTCAAGGTGGGTGAGGTGTTCAAGTGGAAAGTGTTTGCCATCAACAAGTCACAGCAATCTAAGCATTTGACGTTATATATCCAACCGCCTGAAAAGGGCTTTCGTGCCAGTGCAGCGGCAGCAGCGGCGCTGACCGAAAAACAGTTACCGTTAAAGCCAGACTTGGCCCCAGCCCTTGACCGCACCCAGTTGCTCAAGTTGTATGAGGATTGCCAGCATATTGCGGCGGCGGGTAGCATCGGGATTGTGAGTCTAATGAACGACGTACGTATTGGGCCGCTTCATGCTCATGCATGCTACGAAACTGAGATCAGTATGCTGGCGCTAGTCACAGGGCAGTACTCGCTCGAGGGTCTCTGCGTGATCGATCTAAGCACAGGCGATTCGTACGACTGCGACCGCCTGCTTGACGTGGTGATCACAGAGTGAGCAACAGTAGAAGGTGCACCAATCGCATGCCCCGGTAGAAATCAGTCTTTACGCACCCGTTTCATAGGGTAGAAACTTGTACAAGCTTTT
Organism: Geotrichum europaeum; assembly: GCA_030567025.1. Taxonomy (NCBI): domain Eukaryota; kingdom Fungi; phylum Ascomycota; class Dipodascomycetes; order Dipodascales; family Dipodascaceae; genus Geotrichum; species Geotrichum europaeum. Next base: position 7,656 of record JAKUCA010000640.1, on the reverse strand, counting down.
TCCTTACAGATTATAATGAATTTTTTTCTTTTTTTACATCTACGTACATTTTCTGCCGCTTATTCTTTTTTTTTTTTCGTGTGTACTCATATTTTGACTCGGATATCGGTTATTTTTTTTTTATGTATATATTTGCTACCTCCAAAAAAAAAATTTTTTTCTTCTTCTTTTTTGACGTCTTGAGAAGAGAAGAGATGAACCTTTTCAATCACCGAGCCTTGAGTCCATCTTCGCGACATCACCCTTGACGCAGCAGTTTCCCATCTGTTACAATTTACAAATATTGATTAAAAATGGCCACTGCTTCCACTACCGCCCCTACTTGCAGTAAGTCATACTTGGTTCCGACGGAACATCCCTAGGCTTTAATCATCAGTATTTTGCTTGTATTTGTATTCTAACACTTGCGCTTTTTTTTTTTTTTTTTTCCTGACAGAAACACTATTGGCCGCTACCGTCGCGAAATCCTTTATCGAGGAGATCAAGACCGGTGTGCAGGCTTTGAACCGTACGCCGGTGCTTGTTGGCTTCCTGGCCAACAATGATCCTGCTGCTCGTATGTATGCGGACTGGACTGCCAAGACTGCTGAAAGCGCTGGATTCACTTATGAGCTCCGTGAGGTTGACAAGGAGGAGCTTGAGGAGGCCATTATCGTTGCCAACGAAGACGATGCTGTCGATGGTATAATGGTCTATTTCCCCGTTTTTGGTGGTGGTCAGGACCAGTACCTCCAGCAGGTCCTGTCCAAAGAGAAGGATGTCGAGGGTCTCAGCCATCTGTATATCCAGAACATGTACCACAACATTCGTTTCTTAGATAGCGCTGAGACGCAGAAGAGTATCTTGCCATGCACGCCATTGGCTACGGTCAAGATTCTCGAATTCCTTGGTGTCTACAACTCGCTGATCCCGTACGGTAACCGTCTGTATGGTAAGACCATTACTGTTGTTAACCGTAGTGAGATTGTGGGTCGCCCGCTGGCCGCGCTGCTCGCCAACGACGGTGCCACTGTCTACTCGATTGATATCACTGGCACTCAGAAGTTCACCCGCGGTCAGGGCCTTAAGCATAAGCGCCATCAAGTTGCCGACGTTGAGACCTCTTTGCAAGAGGCTGTTGGTCAGTCTGATGTTGTCATTACTGGTGTTCCAAGCGCTGCTTACAAGTTCCCTGTTGAGTACCTTAAGGATGGCGCTATCTGCGTCAACTTTTCAAGTGAAAGGAACTTTCCTCCTGAAGTGAAGGAGCATGCCTCGCTTTACGTGCCGTCCATTGGTAAGGTCACTATTGCCATGCTGCTGCGCAACCTGCTCCGGCTTATCGACAACAAGAAGCAACGTGAGCTTCTTAAATAGACAGTTATACTGCACAACAAATATTTTATATTTTATAGAAATTTAAATAAACATATACAACTTTTTTTTTTATTTTTTTATTCTTTGCCATTACTCAATAAATACTCTATTTGGTCTTGATCTTCTTGGGAGGTGCCTCGGGGATGACATCGTCGGCATCCTCGGGAATCTCTCCATCATCATCAAACTCCTCGTCATCATCGGAGTGAGTCTGATCGTACTTGGACTTCAGGCCCTTCATCTTTCTAGTCTGAAGCTTGCCGATATCCTGCTTGCCAACATGGATACGGCCAATCTTATCACCCATAGTGTCAGTCTCAATGTTCTTCTTGCTTCTGGCTTCCAGGGCGCGCGGCGTCTTAAATGCCTCCTTCTCCATCTCAGCACTAGCAGCCTGCTCACGGCCAATGATAAAATCAAAGCTAGGTCCAATCTCATCAAGCTCAACACGGGGCAGCTTGGGAGAGTCACCGCGCACAGTCTTGAGCAAGTAGACACGGAAGTAAACCTTTGGCAGAGGCTTGTCCTCCTCAACCTCATCGGTAGAAATCGAGATGATGTGCTGCAGACCCGCAACGTCAAGGCCCTCAAGAACCTGACCGCGGAAGAAGTCAAGGAAAAGAGATTTGATGTGCTGGAAAGTAGGGTGGCTATCGAACGCAGGGCCGTTAAACACAAACATGGGCTTCAGGCCAATGTTAAACGTCGTTTTCCGGAAATCCTTTAAAAACTTGTAGTTCTCGAGTCTCAGCTCAACAAGGTCGTAAATCTGATAGTTGAAAGTACGTGCAAAAGTAAGATTGTTAGGGCGTTTCCGGTTGCTAGAACCAAGCACAAGCAGCGAAGTGTCGTTCTTCTCAGAGAAAAACTCCAGCGATGAAGCATCTTCAAACGGCCGAATGTCATTTTTTTTCTGGAAACGCTTGGCGTCAGGCTTCTTCAGAGCATGCTAAGAATATAACGATTAGAAATTTTATGAAAAAAAGAAGAAAAAAGAGTAGCACTTACCAGATCCACCATGGCATCATGGACGACCTGGTTGCAGTTGGCACCAGGTACAAACAGGGCCTGCTTGACGTTTTCAATAAGCTTGGGTTGCTTGTTCTCCAAAGCACGCTTGGAGCGGGCATTCTTAGGCTTCCTAAAAAAAAAAAAAAAACTTTGGTTAGTATTCTACACGTTCTAGAGACCAATATTGGAGGTGGCACATACACAGTCTGCAACATGATGATATTCCGGAGTATATGGAAATGGTTGAAATTTTGGCGATATCAGTTGGGTCAACTTGAATGGGAGAAAATTTGAATCAAAAAATTTCAGTTGGGAGTTTTCGACTAGGGTCAGGGTAACTTGGAAAATGTTTTGTTTACTTGCATCGCTTTGATTCCACATTGCAAAACCAACACCGACAACACCGACTGTTGACCCTCCATCGACACCCGGCACCCTCAATCAACCATGTCCGGCTTCCAAGCGTCCACGCCCACAGCGACGCGGTCATCAAGCGTCTCTTTTGATGACGCCACTGCTATTTTGGACGCGCCTGAACCCGTCAAGGACGGCATTATCGAACTTACCCGCAATCTCAAGTACACCGTCTCCAAGCTTCCTGCCACCCCCGCCGTGCTCAAAACTTCTGCTACCGATATCACCGCGGCGACCGATCAGACTACCTCATTTTCGCTTGCTGTTTCTCGCTCTGGTGTGCATGTTTGGGACTATACCATCCCTGACCATGTGCCGCATACATATTTTTTCCCGACCCCTGCGGGCTCCGATCTGCCGTTTCTTGCAGCACTTGTCTCGCCCATCGCTGGTAGCAGAGAGCCTGGCCTGGTAACCGTTGATTCACGCTCAGGTGCGGTGTCATACTGGGAAGGTGTTGGTGGCGCAATTGCGAACGACCTCTTGCACAAGAAGAAAAATATTTCACATACAATTAAGCTGCACTCATCTGAGATCATCGAGACTCTTTACAACGTTGAGCCTGCAGGCATTATTGCAATTACTTCTACTGGCCGCTATGTGCTGCTCACATTCAGAGATCTGGTTGGTAAGCCTCTGCTAAACTCGGAAACCATGCGCGGTGGCTTTGGCAGTGGGTTGCTTGCCTCGCTGAAGGGCGCCGTTTCGTTGTCTGGCCCCAGGCGTAATGTCGTCTCAGTCAAGCGTGCCATTTCGACCGGCCGTGATGAACGCCAGGCTATTTTTATTACGGAGCAGGGAAACCTCATGTTGTGGGACTGCTTTCGTTCTGGGCAGTCACGATTGCTGTTTGAAAATAGCATCCGAGAACTCATGCTCAACAGTATCTCATCACTTTTCCCGCAGGCTGAGCGCACTTTTGTCATTCACGACGTGGACTTCAACGATAGCAATCATCAAATCTATGTCCTCACGTCGTTTGTCAACAACGCCTCGACTGATGAGGTCTTCTATGTTCTGTTTACTATCAATGCCTCCAATAATGATGCAGAGATAGTCTCGACTCACCGGTTACAGACATTTACATCGCCATCGTCCTGTAGACCTCAATTACTTGTGCCTGAGCCAAATGACACGATTTTTGTGCTTTTTTCACAGGCTGTGGTACTGATTGACACAGTTCCCGAAGACAATTACACCAACGCGCCACGTCGCTGGGAAGACATTATCACGTTTTTGCCCGGTGTCGAGGCTTTCACCTTTGGTGGTGAGGATGCCATTAAAAACAATGACAAATTTGTCAGAAATGCTGGCGTTGTGGTGCTTACTCGAAACGCCGGTGTGCTGCGCATCGAGCGCCTTGAAGGCAAGACGACACCTCGCATCGTCGATAGCGACGCGCTGGACTGGGAACTTGCAAAAGCGCACATTGAACAGGCTGTCTTTTACGGCCACAAGAATCAGGGCGTCAATGTTGTTGACTTTCAATATCGCAAAGAGTTTCAGTTCTCACAGGAGGCTCTCAGCGAAGCGTTTTTCCGCGTTGGTTATGAAATTTACAAGGGCAAATCTCCCTACCTACCACCTATGCTGCCATCTCTCACAGAATATCTTGCTCTCAAATGGGATTCATTGATGCGTCTGTTTCAGTATTCGCGTGGTAATTTCTTTGAACAAGTCGATACACGAACCCGTCTTCGGTTGCTGGAGTTTGCCGAACGCGTTCACGTTGCGCGGCAACTTTGGGCAGACTATGACGACCAAATATCCAAGACACCCAACTCAAAACCATTCTTTGGCTCTTATATTGCCAAAAAGGCTGGTCAGAATGTTCATGGCGATCCTGTGCGTTTGTTCTTTACTCAAAACCTTGACCAACTATTTGATACGTTCCGGGAGGGGTTGGTAGAAATTCAAAAAACCGATCTTGAAGAAGCAAACAAATTGGTGATTATTTTCTTACAAACTGGTGCATTTGAGCTGCGACACACGTTAGCAGGCTCGATGCTCGGGCTAACTGAGGATGACTTGCTACAGATTTCTTTCTGGACCGACAAGGCCGAGCTCTTGAAAATCCTGCAGACATCTTACCAATTGACTGCAAACAAGCTTGGTAGTCTAGACCATAAGGACCCGCGTTATAGCCAGTTAGGTAACGAGCTGGTGCATATTGTGGCTGTACAGTGCGAGCTGTTTACAACTCTGATCCGCCGGATCGACAAGCTCGGCCCTGAGTATCTCGAACTGGACAACCCACAGCACGACTTGCTGGCTGCTGGCTACTATGACAATTCCATAAGCATGGCTCGGTCTGTTAAAAGTGAGTACCTAAGTCGGCGTGAAGGCTACCTGGCCAAGCTGGTCGCGGTTGGTCACAAGACTGATGCTGCGGGTATTGCTGAAAAATATCAAATCTATCCTAGTCTCGTTAAGATTATTGTTGGTGATCTTGTTTCCGAGCAGGCGCGCGGTGGTCCACCAAGCCAGGTTGCCCTCGGCTTGGTTGAAAAACTGCGTGAGTTCATTGAGCGATTCGGCTATGATTTCGCCAGTGTTCTGTATCAGCACTACATTAACATTAAGGAGCTCAAGTTGCTTCTGAAGCAGTTCCCGGAATTTAACGAATACCTGGAGCAGTTTTTTGCAAGCGGTAACTACGGCCGTATTTCGTGGATTCACGATTTGTCGAGACACAACTTTTCGAATGCGGCTGAGATCCTGCTAAAGGAGGCTGCTAGTACAGGAAGTGGTGCAGAGAGCACGCTTGAAAACAAAAAGTTGCAGCTTAGTATTGCCAAGCTGTCGGCTTTGGCTAATGGTAACAGTTCAGCATCACTGCGTAGTGCTGTTGAGGCGCGACTATCTGTTGTTGATATTGAAGCTGCTCTGCGTCAACAGCTTCTTCTGCAGGTTTCCGGTGGCAAGTTCCACCAGGACGAGCTTACACGGGCACTGCATGCCCGCAAGCTTCCCGCCCTTGTGGCTGTTTTCACGCGCGCAGCGGAACACCTTGTGCAGGGCCAGACCCTAGCGATCGAGGAACTCATTGATGTGCTTACGCTTGTGGATACTGAGGACGCCTCAGCCGAAGTCCGCCGCAACTTTTTCCGCGCGCTTCAGCTCCTAGCGCTGCCCAGCACAAAATTGTCTCGCGAGCGCCTGTTGCTCAATTATCAACTTGTTTGGACACGCTTGTATTTGCAGGACGACTGGCAAGCGCTAGCAGCGAGCAAAAATGATGCGACCGCCAAAGCCAAGTCTGAAAAGACGGTTCTTTACGCGACTCTCTACGAATCCTTTACAAATGGTAGGTTTTGATTTGATTCAACACACTTTTTTTTTTTTTTTTCCTATTTTCATTTATTAACCACTGTATGATTTTTCTAGGACTCGATATCGAGATGTTAAAGAAGTTCGCGCTCAACCCCGAGGCTGCTGTGCCTGCGGTGGACGCAAGCGCGTTGTCAGCCCGGTTCCCGGCTGCGGCTCCGCGCGAGCTTGAGGCCATCGCGGCGGACATTGCCTCGGCATCTGGCGCCGTGTCGGACTTGATTGCACATGCACAGCTCGGCCACTGGACGCAGGGCATCTTTGCCGCCGCCAAAGACCGCGCCGGCGTCGAGAGCGAGGTGCGCTATGAGGCCGGCGCCGGCTCCGAGGATGTCGAAATGAACTAGAGACTAGGGGGTCAGAGATAATGTGAAATTAACCAGCAGGAATGTAAATTCATAACTTGTACTTTGAATTTTTTTTTCCTCTCTTTTTCTCTTTTTTTTTTTTTTTTTTTTTTGATATTTTGTGACTGGAACCCAGGTCTGCCTTTTATTCTCAATTTTCAGATCAGACCTAGACGCTTTGAAATTAGGCAGGTACGAAAATAAAAGAACTAAAATTTAAGGTCAACGTGTCAATGACTACTAGGGTAGCTACCAAAAAGGTAAGATACATGACAAAGATCGTTGACAAAGAACTGACTTTAATTAGGAAGCATCGATCTAACATGAATTTTCACAATAGACGTACCAGTTTGCATTCGTATGCCAGAACTTGATACTTGACTATTATCATGGGGCCATCAGAAACCAACAGCATAGTTTAGAGTAAAATTGAATGGATGCAAGCAATCTGATATGGCAAGTTACATCTGATGTAGAACCAAGTGCCGGGTATCACAAAGGATAAGATCAATGAGCATGATAGTGAACATAGACCATTAAGGCATTTCCAGGGCGGCAACGTTGGACGATGGTCAGACGTCTTTTATTTTATTTCTTTTAAACTATACATTTACTATTATTTTTTTTTTTTTTTTTTTCAGCTGGTACTAGATGGATGAGAATTATTGTTACCCTGAAAGTACCATGAGTCCAAGTCCGTCAGCTAACTCGTATCTGGGCCGAAGTTGACAAAAAAATAAGACCTGCAATCAAGCTTAAAAAAAAGATATGAGTGAGATAAAAAGAGGTTTTTGATAAATTGAAACTCGAAAAGTTGCAACGGATTTGGCAAGCAAGCTCGGCCACGCTTACGACTACTACAACTAAATCAACACGGGTCTCGATTCGGATGGGTGTTAGTAATCGCCAAAATTGCGATGTAGGCAGATGAGGCCTGTTTTGGCGTAAGCAGAACAAAAAAAAAACTTGAAACGAGGTACCAGCAGCAGCAGCAGCAGCAGCAGCAGTAGTTAGAAACAACCAAGGATTGGTAAACCGAAGATCAGATCATCAGAAAATCCGATTTGGGGGAAAGGGAGAAGCTCAGGGTAATTGGGCCCAATATCACACAGCCAAAAAGCACTCACTGACTTGAATAGTGATAAAATTATTATTATTATTATTATTATTATTATTATTATTATTATTATTATTATTA
>JAKUCA010000639.1:0-11304 GCA_030567025.1 Geotrichum europaeum | reverse complement strand
AGAGATTAGACGTTGTGCCTTTACTCCTGGATTTAATCTTGCAGGACTTTGATTAAGAAAGAGTTTCTCTGAATAGTCTAGTTTAAATAACGTGCTTTGGGCTATATAACTATATAAGCAAGATAAATAGTTCTATTTGGTTCAAGTTGTATCCATAGGGTCGTTACCAGATCCGTTTGATAGAACCCTAGGATCTGAAGAATCCACAAACTCGGCATCTTCATATATATCATCCACATCGTCGTCATCATCATCGTCGTCATCATCGTCATCGTCATCATCATCGTCCTCTTCTTGCGAGGTGCTCGCAGCTGCCAGTGGATCAAGTACACGCTTAGTACTGCTGCTACCAATGCGGGAGCTGTTACTACCGACAGGGCTCACTACAGGTGATTGTGAAATAGTATCAAGCATCTCTTGGGGTGGGCAGAAACTGGTTAGTTCCATATGGATGCGATTGTTGCGCGAGGCCAGGATAGCAACTTTTTCATCTTTGAATGCAACCCGCCAGACACTATCAAATGGGCTTGATAAGTCGCGAATGTGAAGGCCAGTCTGGAGGTCCCATACCCGGACCTTGCCATCAGAGCCACCAGACACAATGCGGTTCTCATCAAATTGTAGTGAGGTAACTGAGTTATCATGCGCTGCCAGACGGTGCACACACTTGTACTCCTTCAAATCCCACACTCGCAACGCGCCATCGGAGCCACCACTCACGAGAATATCGTCCTTCATTTGCAATTGGCCGACAAGCGAAGTATGGCCCTGCAACACACTCAGACACAATCCCGTGTCGACATCCCAGATCCGAATCGATGCATCCAGCGAACCTGTTGCAATACGCTTCCCGTCAAATGCAAGAGAATAGATTTGCGAAAAGTGGCCATTTAATGTATGCAAGAGAGTGCCATCAGATATTCTCCAAACCTTGGCTGTAAAGTCGTAACTACCACTTACGCAAATGTCACCCTTCACTTCAATGCATCGTACAGATGATCGATGACCCTGAAGCACTGCGCGACAGGTACCCCTTGTGATATCCCAAATGCGGATTGTATTGTCTCGAGACCCTGATATGGCGGTAGTGGGGTTCGACATTTGCAAGCAACGTACAGTCGACGAATGTCCTCGAAGAATCTGCAGACACTCTCCAGTTTTCAAGTTCCAAACACGCACATCGCGATCACAACCGCCACTGACAAGAGTGTCGCCCCACAACGTCAGGGCCCATACCCCCATGACATGACCAAAAAGGGAACGCAGTAACTTACCATCCTCTCGGAAGACAAAGATTTTAGAGTTATCTAGCGCAAATACAATGTAGCCACCGGTCATCAGCAACGACGTCACCACGCCAGAGTTGGAGATGACATATTTCGCTGCTAGACGGCCACCAGAAGTCCACGCCGTATTTAGCATGTACTGGTGCTTAAAGTGCGAGCGATAAGATGTGGGAATAGGGCCCTTGGTCACGTCCGGGTTATAGATCGCTTCGGTCAAGTCTTCCATTCCACCGCCAGCGGCAAGGAATCCCGCAAGATTGTCAGAGCCAATGCTATGAGAACGGTTTGGTGCAAGCGAGACGGCGGCTGAAAGGCGTCGGTAATGGTGCGACTTGCAAAGTTCCTTCCAGGTGAGGTCATCGCTGAGAAGCAGGTACCACAAGCGAGAAACCTGAGATGCCCGCGCAAGAGTCTGGGGATCGTCAATAAAAGAAATGATGCGTAAAGAAATTTCGTTTGGTAGAATAGTAAAGGGGTCCTTTTTGAGTAGGGGCGAAATGTAGCGGTTAATTTCAGAAAGCACAGGACGAGACGAAACACCAAGAAGAGCTTGAACGACGGCAATGCGGTCATCGTCGGTGCACTGAAGATACTGATGCAAAATAGAATCGAGGAAACGACTGGTAGATAGTTTGTTGTGGGCCGGAGTCAAAGGAGGGTCGGCGGGCGGTATTAACAAAGAATTATCGAGCTTCATATCGTCGTTGGGGGTCATAGAGTGGTCGCCATTTTTGTACATTTCGTCAAAATGTGTAGCATTAGGGGTAGCAGGGGACGAGGGTGCAGATGGGTAGCGAAAAGACTGGGGAGGCGTAGTTTCCCTGATAGTTGAGATTGGTTCGTAGGAGTTGAATGCCGCGGAGACAACGGGGAGTTTGAATTGAGAGTTGGAGGACTGGTCAACCTTTGTCTTCACGAACTGGCCAGAAAAGGCAGCAAAGGAGGAGGCAGCGGACAAAGAGGGAGCGGTAGATGAAGAGGATGATGGCAGCTGGTCCTCTTGCCGCACCTGCTGATCTTGCTTCTGTTGTTTTTGAGGAAGGGACGACTTTGGCGAGTTGTCTCCGTTGTCGCTACTATTCCTCATGGTGTTGTCGTGGGTGTCACCAGCGCTGCTATTTTCAGATATTTTTGTGTCCATGAGAGTGATTTCAGAATGAAAGAAAAAAAAAAAGAAAGAAAAACAAAGAAAAAAAAATACAATCAGGAAGCAAATTAGTATCAGGGAGTTTAAATAGATTTACGTTTTTCTAAGGGGTTTAAAAAGAATTGATAGCGGCTGTTCTGTATTGTTCGTGGAGGTTGCTCTGTGCATGGAGGGGACGATGGTTTGCAAGGAAACAAAAGAGAAACTGCGGCAGAGAATAGAAAAAAATGTGATATGAGTCTTAAGCAATAAAACCAAAAATATAAATTAAACAATGTTAGATATTAGCTTTAACACTTAAATTATAAAATTAAAAGTACTATGTTTCAACTCTCAGATTTTAAAATCTAATTAGGTATATGTATAATTTATACAACGAGAAATAAACCAAATTCCTAAAAAAAGTCAACAAGCACCCAGAAAATGATTATTCAAACTGCTTCACGGCCTCTTTATCTTTCTTCTAAAAAAAGCCATTTTACGCCATTTTGACTACTTTTAATCATACTGGTTCTGTCTTGTTTCTGAAACAGTGAAGCTTTAAATTAGTTGTTTCGGTTTAAAGCCTGGCAGAAGCGCTCATTTCTGTTCTTTTTCAGTTTCGGTTGGCACAATTTGATTAGGAAATGGCAAATAGTTTAAAGGATTCATCAACAACTTAACTAACACCAGCAAAGGTAAAACTTGCTCAACGCGTTCAGATATCTCTGTGAAAAATATAAAAATAGTTTGACACTGTCAAACCAGGCTTTTTTTTTTTTTTTCATACTTGAATTCTGGGCTTCTGTGATATCCATGCAGTTCCTGCTTAGTCATTTTTACAATGGAAATTTTTAAGCTCATCGGTTGTAGTTTTTTTTTTTTTGTTTAATTAAATGATATATTATTTTTCATTTGGTTCCTTTTTTTTCCGTTTGCTTTGAAATCGTTCTTTCAACACCTTTTTTTTACCACTTCTGTATCACGTCGAAATACCTTCTGCACTATCTCCTAGCCTCCAACAACAATGCCCAGTCTCATTCTTTACACCGGCAACACTCTTCATACCAGCCTCCTGCGTCCTAGCACAACTCTGTCGCAGTATCTCGTCAATGTTCTTGACAAGGCAACTGAATCCACTGATTCGCTTCTCACTCTCGAGACCCCGACTGGTTCGCATCTGATTTTGCCCACTCCCTCATCATTAAACCACTCTGATACCAACAGCACCATTAACGATGAGATAACGGCGAAATTGTTTTTGCCCAGTGGCATTTCGGTTGAACAGGCCATCAAAAACGTGCAGACCGCGATCCAGGCCTTCAAGGATATCTTTTACAAGGGCATTCAAATCAAGTATTTCATTCTTTCTTTTGGCGGCCTGGTGTTTTCTGACGATGAGGACGATGATGATGAGCATAGCCAGATTCTTACTGATGAGGGCCTTTTTAAGGTCTGGAGCGCTGCAGTTGAAGCAGGTAGCACTTCTTTTATCGACGGCAATAACGTCTCAAAGACGCTTATTGAGCAGTTTGGTGTCTCCGAGTTTTCCACAAAGCGGCTATCGACTCTGCTTGAAAAAATCAACGGCTCGGCCAAGTCTAGTCCTACTATTATCCCCACCATCAATCATATCAACGCTGCTGACTGTTGTGCTCTCCCTGAGAGTCTCATTAACCTGTCTAAAAAGGTTGGTATCAAGCTGCTTGCACACCACGATCCAGAAAATTTGCTTCCGCAGCCCGATGTTGATTCGATCGCGGTAAACATTGTCAACAAATTTGAACAAGTCAAGAAGTGCTCGACTGAACCTAACTCGCATCAATGGAACTGGATCTTAAAGATGACTCATTTGGCCCGGGACCGCCAGGTATTGACCAGCAATGAGTCCCTGGTAAGCATTGGTCTGCGGGTGTAGCTGCTTGGAAGGCGATGACTGAGTAATTAGTATATATGATATATATGTACAATGGATAAATGATAGACTTTTCAAACACGCACTGGAGGGTATGGCCCTGCACTGGCCCTGACGCTTGTAAAGCAGTACAATACATATTGAGACTGGGAAGTGTAAAATTCCCATTTGAGTGGCCAAACTGGCTTTACATGTTATGAAAACTGCCATCGGACACAAATTTCTGTTTATCTTCTGTATTACCTATTTGGTATCAAAATGTTAGTTCTTAAGGGTTAACAAGAAACAACTTTTTTTTTTGGTGCAGTGTACCACTGGTTTCCTTCAGAAATGGATTCATTCATAGAAAATTCTCCAGCATGGATGCTGAAACTTCTATAAGTTGAGAACATTAATTTATCAGTTTCTTTAAGACAAATTGCTTGAGAGACAAACATGCAATAATTTTTTATTATTTTTTTTCATTTAAAATTCATATCTAACCTACAAGTCAAGATAAGTGATAAATTCTTTTCAGTAATAGTAATGCCAATATGGTCAGCTTTTCTGAGCATAAAATCTTTGTATGAAATGTTTAAAACTATTTCCTAAAGCATAAGGCAAATCTAACTATCGAAGGTCATCTCTGGGTTAGGTTTACTTTTATGATGAAAATGGACTTGGGTTTTTTCTTATATAAATACTTGCTTCTCTTCCTCTCATTCTGTTTTCTCTTCTTCCTTCCTTTTTACTCCTCCCCTTTCCTTTTGCCAACTTTGCTACCCCCAACATCGTTATTATCAAAGAATTCTACGCAAAAAAATGAAATACGTTGTCGTATCTGGTGGTAAGTTTGGCATAAGGAAAGTGGTTACCGTAGAAAAATTCTCCCACGTTGTAACCCTTCACCAAAACGCGTAATTACAAAAACAATGAATATTAAACTTTCTCTTAATCTTGCAGGTGTTATTAGTGGTATTGGCAAAGGTGTTATTGCCTCCTCTACGGGCCTGTTGCTCAAGACTATGGGCCTAAACGTGACGTCTATCAAAATTGATCCCTACATGAACATCGATGCAGGCACCATGAGCCCACTCGAGCATGGCGAGGTGTTTACGCTTGATGATGGTGGTGAGGTTGATCTTGATCTGGGCAACTACGAGCGCTACTTGAACGTCACTTTGACCAGACGCCATAACATTACAACTGGCAAGGTTTACCAGCAGGTGATTGAGCGCGAACGTAGGGGTGATTACCTGGGCAAGACGGTTCAGGTTGTCCCTCATTTGACCAACGCAATCCAGGATTGGATTGAGGAGGTTGCCAGCATCCCTGTGGATGGTAACGAAGAGACGCCGGATGTCTGTATTGTCGAACTTGGCGGCACCGTTGGTGATATCGAGTCTGCACCCTTTGTTGAGGCCTTGCGCCAGTTTCAATTTAGAGTCGGCCTCGACAACTTTGCACTAATCCACGTGTCTCTCGTGCCTGTAATCAATGGTGAACGCAAGACTAAGCCGACTCAGGCTGCTATCAAAGATCTGAGAAGTTTAGGTCTCACTCCCGATATCATCGCTTGCAGATGCTCACAGGAATTGGATCAGGCATCTATTGAAAAGATCTCAATGTTCTGTCACGTTGGCCTCGATCATGTTTGGGCCGTGCACGACGTCAACTCGACTTACCATGTTCCTTTGCTTTTAAAGGATCAAGGTTTGCTCAAGTTTTTCACAAATAGATTGAAGCTTGATCAAATCCAGCTTTCCCAAGATCGCGTCACCAGAGGTAAGGACTTGTGGAGCCGATGGCTACAGCTCACCAACTCGCACGATCGCAGCTTTGAGTCAGTCACTATTGCGCTCGTAGGCAAGTACACCAACCTGCAAGATAGTTACATATCTGTTGTCAAAGCCCTTGAGCACTCCGCCCTGCGCTGTTACAAAAAGCTAAAAATCTCATGGATTGAAGCGTCAGATTTAGAAAAAGAATCTTCAGTCAAGAACAAAATCAAATATCACCAGGCATGGAGTGACCTATGTTCTGCAGATGGTATTCTTGTCCCCGGTGGGTTTGGCACTCGTGGAACTGAGGGCATGATTTCAGCTGCCAAGTGGGCGCGTGAGAACAAGATTCCCTACCTCGGAATTTGTCTCGGATTCCAGGTTGCGGTGATTGAGTACGCCCGCAATGTGCTCAATATTGAGAACGCCAACTCAATTGAGCTTGATGAGACGGTCAAGGAGCCTGTTGTGGTGTATATGCCTGAAATTTCAAAGACACATCTTGGTGGTACGATGCGGTTGGGCCGCCGGCCATTTGTGTTCCAAGATGGTACTGAATGGTCAAAGTTGCGCCAGCTATACGGCGGTATCCAGCGCGGACATGAGCGTCACCGCCATAGATATGAAGTAAGTCCTGATCATATTGAACGGTTTGAAAAGGCCGGATGCCATTTTGTGGCCAAAGATGACAGCAATGAGCGGATGGAAGTTTTGGAGCTAAAGGAGCACCCTTATTTTGTCGGCACACAATACCATCCTGAATACTTATCACGGGTGCTGGATCCATCAAGACCAATCCTGGGCTTGGTTGCAGCGGCGAGCGGTTCGTTGGGAAAGATTTTGGCCGAAACTACAAAGGTGGTCAATGGTACCGAAGTTATCAGTAGCGAGTTTTGAATAAACCAGCTGCGCCATTTTTAGGGTGGATATGAAGAATATATGGGAACAAATTCAAGCACTTTGTAAGGTATGTAAATTTCAATTGAGCAATTATAGCAAAGAATGGATAAAAAGTACCAGAGCCCATACATTTGCTAGCTATTAACTGAAAGGAGCAACAAAGGTAGTTTATATACTGTAGTTACCTTGAACAGTGTAGGAATTGTTAAAATTGTACGGTTTGACACATTGAAAGGTATCTCTGTCAGTTAAGATTTTTTAAGAGCACATTTGAGAAATTTAGAGGTTATTCGGATGGTTATTTCAAAAATATATAAAGGACAACAAGCCCAGGCCGTTTTCTTCTTTCCTTTTTTTTTTTTTTTTCAATTTGCATCTGAGGATTGTTCAATTAAATTAACCCTGTTTCTTAAGTTATCACATCACCGTCTTTGATTATGTGGTTCCAATGGGGTTGGTTGCCAACTAAAGTCAACAACATACCCTTTTGCAAGGTTTAAATATTTTGCTAAGGGCATTGGCAGAAACTTCAAACTTTGACGACGTTGTGGGCAATCTAGACCAGCGTCTGACTGAGAATGTTGTAAAATTAATAAGCAACGGTATTGTATCTGCCGCGGTCGTGCTGGTGTTTACGCTACTACAATACTACCTTTTCCTTGCAACATTTGTTGCGCTGATTGGTTGGGGGTGTTGCTGATGGACACGGTTCGAGCAACAGCGGCTGCCGCTGGAGAACCTGCATTGCTCATCACCAAAGTCTTCGACTTCGGGGCTCGAAATGACAATTTTTTTTTTTCTCTGTAAATCAACAGCCTCCAAAAAAAAGTATTTAAACCCAACCTTCTTTCCCTTTCCTTTTAATTCTTCTCTCTTTTTCTCTCTTCTCTTTTCTGCACCCTATTTCTTTTTTACTTTTTTACCACCCCCACATTTAATCATTTATTTCATTCAAAATGGTCAAGGCTGGTAAGTGATATCCCATATTCCTGGACTTGATTGTTGTTGTTTTTGTCTTGTCGCTGCTCAATTGCAAGAGCAGCTTGTAGCTAGGATCAATTGCTAATATTGTCAATAGTCGCTGTTGTTAGAGGAGATTCTACCGTCTCTGGTGTCGTTACTTTTGAGCAGGCTTCTGCTGAGGCCCCTACCACCATCTCTTGGGATATCAAGGGCAACTCTGCCAACGCTCTCCGTGGTTTCCACGTTCACCAGTTTGGTGACAACACCAATGGCTGCACTTCTGCCGGCCCCCACTTTAACCCTTTTGGCAAGACCCACGGTGCTCCTGAGGATGAGGTCCGCCACGTTGGTGACCTTGGCAACATTCAGACTGACGCTGAGGGCACTGCCAAGGGCTCCAAGACCGACAAGCTCATTTCTCTCTTTGGCGAGAACTCCATTCTCGGTAGAACCGTTGTTGTCCACGACGGTCAGGACGATTTGGGCAAGGGTGGTCATCCCGACTCCCTCAAGACTGGTAACGCCGGTGGCCGTCCCGCCTGTGGTGTCATTGGCTTTGCCGCTTAAGCGCCTTTGTCTGATTTTTCAAAAAAATAAAATTGGCCTTGGAGTGGCTAAAGTGGTTTAATGTTGTTTTATGTGTAGTTTTAATGTGAAGTTTATGACTTTTTTTTTTTCCAATTCCACGCAAAACAAAAAGCCAATGCTGATGCGTTAGTTTGGTGTTGGAATCGTAGCACCGAGATTTAAGAATATCACGAACGCTGTTATATTTTTTTTTAATTTCGTTTGTAATTGAGTCGAGTCTCGTTATCACTGGGGGGGGATTGTATTCCTTTTTTTTTTTTTTGAAATTTTTTGTGTTTGGCATTAATAATGCTTTAGGCAGCTGGACAAAAGAAATTAAATTTTTTTCATTTTACTCAGCAAAGAACCAAGTCGGATATCCTTTGGAGCTTTTGCAGGTATTGCTGTTGTTGGTATTGATGGTTGGGTCCAGCGCAAAAAAAAAAAAACTCAATTCAATCAACCATCCCCCAAAAAAAAGACCTGGATAAAGTCAGAGCCATTAGTAACAAAAAACTCTCTTTCTGCTCCGTAATGCTTAAGAGGAGTCTATTTGGTCGGTCCATGCCAGTTGCTTTTGCAACCAAAACCAACACGAGATGGCAGCGACGGGTCCTCCCCAAGGGCATGAGTTAAACTAGCAAATATATAGTATATACTATTTGTCTCTTTATGCGACTATGGGGGGGTGCAATCTACAAAAATTTATTATTAAAAAAAAAAAAAATACATAATTACAAAAGACTCAATTCGGATATACCCGTGTGTGTACATACATCTATGAGTATATGGCCCAGCTTAAAACATTTCCAGGTCGCCTAGCCTTGGAATAAGTTTTCTTTTTGGGGAGGAATATTAATACTTTCATATATACATTGATCTTTTTCTCAAAGTCGCGTTGGCAATGCGAACTTGACGCATTGGTGCCCGTGACTTTGTCAATGGCACATGGTCTTTCTGTCTTCTTGTTGTTTAAGCGAGTTGCATTATTCAACAACTACATTATCTTTCTATTAAAAAAAAAATTGTATTATAAAGTGACCAAAGCACATGATACAAATATTTTGTTCTCTTTTTTTTTTTTGAATAAACTTGTCGTACTAGAACTGTGATATCTAGGGCAACACAAGTAATTTGGGGATTGATCTCCTCAAGTAGTGTGAACTTGTACTGTTTAAGTTTTGTTAAACAAGATTTTATGCAAATATTGTAGTTATGTTACAGACTTTCAAATATCTGTGTGTCATGTTTTTTATGAATCTATAGGATCAAAGGCTGAACTAAAATACTACTTTTTCTAACATTGGTTCAAAGTTTTTTTTGTTTACGTCTGTTTAGCTTGTGTCTGGTTGAGAAATGCGCTTTTTTTTTTTTTTTTTCATTTCATACAGCTACACATTATATTCAAGTGTAAAAACATCATTATAAGAGAATCATTACTGCTACTTTGGTATTGAGCAAGCTACAAAAGGTTAGCCAGGAGGGAGCATGCTGGCATCGACCAGTGCATCTTTTTCACTGAATTCATCGCCGAGGGGAACTACGGGGTCGAGCGGGGTGCGCGCAAGGGTGGTCATTCCGGTGCGAGCAAGCTCAAGTACTCCAAATGGCTTGACTAGCTCGAGTAGCGCACTAACGCGCTCAGGCTTGGCACACAACTCGACAACACAACTAAACTCTGCAATGTCGGCAATGCTGCCACCAAAAACTTTGACGACGTTTGTGAGATGGTCAAGGTTGGCGTGGCGCATGCGAAGCCACTCCGAGCGATGCAACTTTGTTAGGGTGCTCTGGCCGGGAGTCACAGTTTTGCCCTCGTGGAAAGCAATCAATTCCGCAAAGTATTCTGGTCCAAGAAGTGAAACTTTGGCAAGCAGAATCTCTCGTTTTATAGACGGGACGTTTGTGTAGTCTAGCACGGACCATACAGGGACGAGATCCTCAATTTGTTTACGCACCTGTTCGATTGTGCCCTTTGAAGTGGTTGTCGGCAGTACAATCGTCATTCGCGACAACGTCGGGAGCTCCGTATGGGCGACAACCAAGGAATCAATGTTGAACCCGCGGCCGGCGAGTTTTCCCGAAATCAACGACAACACGCCAGGTTCATTTTGCACAAGACAATTAAGAATGTAGGGTTTCTGCTGGGTTGCTAGAACTGCGGGTGCGGGCTGCTCGGTGAGAATGCAAGCAATGGCCGAATCTGCTGTAGTCCAGCGCGGGGTCTCGATAACCGGAAGTGGAGAGGGGCCTCTGCGGCTTTGCTTTATTGTCTTGTAGACGAGCGCGGAAAGTGAAGAAGACGACGAATATCGTCTGGCTACGTAGTTCCTGAGCATGGAGTCAAAAGAACGAGAGTGTCAAATCAACAATGCTGTCAAAATAAAAGGAAAAAAGAGGGAAAAGGAGTAATGGTAAATTTTTATTGAGAAAGGGGCTGTTGTTTACCTTTTATATCCGGGAATAATATTTGCGTGCCCTTTGGGAGAAATTGGTGGGGGGATTTTTTTTCTAAAAGCGCTTTTTTCGGAAGGCATTCCTGATAAGTCAAAGATTCTGATTTTCTGATAAGCTAAAGGTTGAACACTAATCAGATTTGGAGAAAAGATCAACACTAGAGATATTCGTAGATATTAGAATTACGAGTTGACACTTAACACTTGGCGTTTATGGGACATATCTTTCAAGTTTCAAGCACGTTTAACACAATTAGATAGAAAATCTGTTTATTTTCCTAATATCTAGAAGTTACATAACAAAAATAAAAATAACAAAAGGATATAAAAA
>JAKUCA010000638.1:0-11225 GCA_030567025.1 Geotrichum europaeum | reverse complement strand
AGCAAAAGTATCAAGACGTTTATCAAAATCAGGAACACCAAGTCGTTTTTGACTGCATACTCTTGAGTAAGCGTGTTTCAGCTTTGTACATGCCCCATGGGCGCTCACTTAAAAAAAAAAAAGTTATTTTTCAAGAAGCAGGTAGGTTCAATCAACCGAGCGAATAGTCAAGTACTGTGAATTGTGGCCAATTAGAAAAAAAAAAACAAAAAAAACAGTTGAAACACATTTTTTTTATAAAGAATATTGTGCTTGACATCTTATGGAGCCCCCCAGCTGCTTCAAAAAAAAGATTTTGCCTCCGGGAAACTTTGAATTTCCAGATTTCTGCTTGATACCAAAAAAGGGGTCTTAGTTGCCAATGATCAAGTTTTTTTTTTTTTTTTTATAGACTCCACACCTTGTTTGTTGATTACATGCTTGTTGAGGCGTCAAATCTCTGGTATCAATTAAGCTACCAGATGTGAATGAATCTCTGAATTTTTCCTCAGTTTATGAAACTCTCCACGGAGAGTTCAGCGCCATTGAATGTCAAACACCCTCTTCCTTTACACGCGCTGAGAGTGTTACATTGTTAATCTCATTGAGATAAGTGTTAGAACTATGTCTTTTTTTTTTTTCAATATCCTTTTTGTTATTTTAATTTTATTTTTTTTGTAACTTTTAGATATTAGGACAATTTTTTTTTTCTATCTACCCTCTCTTAAACAATAAACTTTTTTTTTTAAAATATATATAGATAAATATGTACTATACATATAATTATCTAGTCTTTTTTCTAAGGAGTCTAAAGTCACGTCAAAAACGACACCAACGTCGGAATATAACATCAACATAGATATAATTATTAACATATATACAATTATTATTACTATTATAATATATATATATATATATATATATATATATATATTGTTTTGGTTTCATATGAGTAAGTATTAAATGGGTTTAAAAACGTACTTATGCTAAAATCCTGAGAGCCTTTTTTTTCTCTAGACTGTTTTTATTCTTTTGTTAAAGTATCTTTCTCGAGGAAAGGAACGAAAAAGAAGAGCAAGACGTGGGGCCACAGGGACCATGCTTCCAGCTGCAATTCCTCGATATGTGCATAACCAAGCAAAGTGTTACTTTTATTTGTTTATTTATTTTTTTGGTTTATTGTTGACAAGATCCAACAGCCCTACAATCGCAATCCCTATCGACGCACAGACACTATATATTAAAACTTGTAATTAACCTTCCTCTTCTAGGAAATGCCTTGTTCCAATTCTAAAAGAATCGTTCACCGCCAAACTAGTGTTTGCCCTATATTCATAATGATGTGTATATACATACATATAGATATATACTCTCCGTGTATAAGAAATTAACAAATAATAAAAAGCAACTAAACTAGAAAACACCCTTTCTTTCCTCTAATGATACATGTTTTTTTTTATCCTTTCCCTTTCTTGCTACTACCTATTCGTTCTTTTATTCATCATCTTCCTCTTTCTTTCAGGCTTCGTTTGCCTTTGTCTCATCTGGCTTGGCTTCGTCGGATTGGGCATCGCCGGATTTGGTCTCATCAGACTTTTTTTCATCGGAGGTTTTCTCATCGGGCTTTTTCTCATCAGACTTTTTCTCCTTAGACTTTTTCTCATCGGACTTGTTCTCCTCAGACTTTTTCTCATCGGACTTGTTCTCCTCAGACTTTTTCTCATCGGACTTTTTCTCCTCAGGCTTTTTCTCATCAGACTTTTTCTCCTCGGGCTTTTTCTCTGCCTCTTTGGTCTTTGCAGCCAACTCCTCAGCCTCCTTTTTCAAAGCGGCTTGCTTGGCAATCTTCTCGTCATACAGCTTTTGATCGTCGACTGAAAGCACCGGCGGGCAGTTCGGGTTGGCCTTGAGCCACTCAACATGATCTTGAATATGGGAGCAAACGTCGGGGAATTGCTCAGGCTTGTACTTTGTATCCCAAATCTGCATTGAAATATTTTGCTTGACCTTCATGTCACACACCATCCAGGCTGCTTCTTCCCACATCTCAACCTCAACATCGCGGCCACCAAAATCGCTCTTAAGGTCTTTCATAAGGCCAAAAAACCGGTGGCGGTACTTTTGGTCCTCATCCTGGCCCGGGTATCGGTCCTTTTGCACAGTCACAAGCGTCATTGGGTCGAGCTTGTTCATATGATTGTGCATAAACAGTGGCCGCACCGATTTTCGCGAACCAACCACGGTTTTTTCGTAGTCATCCTGCGGGTTACCCTGAAGCATGGTCATACCGTAGAACCGGTCGGGACCATGGTATCCACCCGCGCGAACGCCCTCATTCATATAATAGGTCGACTCATTGAGCACAGTAGCAGCCGCAATAAACGTTTCCTTGTCACCTTCACCCATGGCACCCTGCGAAAGGAGCGGGTAGTATACACCGTAGCCATACAAGTTGTAGTATGTAGCAAGTAGCAGCGAGCGGAAGTGGCGGCGCTTCGAAACAAGAACCTGACCCGACTCGGTGGAAACAAAGGGCATCGATCCAGCAAGGTGATGCAAAGGAATATGCTCCTTGACACTCAAATCACCGCGGACGCGCTCACCCAGCTTCACACCAGCAATATCGTAGAAAACCGGGGCCGTCGTTCTTGCCCAGAAATCAGGCCATAATACATAGCCCTGGGCCTTGAATGGCTCCGAGTCAAAAGCAATCTGAGGATCTCTCAGCGGGATGTTATCAGCATCAAGCAACAAAACATTCTCAAAGCTAGAGGCCAAAAGCGCCAGAGCCTTGTATTGGTAACCCTTGATGGCAAAACTTTCAAAAACCGACTTGCCAATAGCATCCTCAAGAATAGTGCATTTAGCATTCATCGAGGGCAAAACTTTTTCGCAAAGATCCTTGTCATACTCTTCTGGGGTAGCAACAAAGACTTCCACGGGCATATTCTGATTGATTCTGCGCAGCATTCGAACCCCCGATATTGCAACGGGCATGAACCTGCCGCCACCAACAATCGCAACACCAGTACCATTGTAAAGAGTTTGAGGATATTTCAAAGGAAGGTGGTCCACGACACTCTTATGGCGGTCCTTGAGGATCTTGGCAGAATCTTTATCAACCTTGAGGAATTTACCAAGGGACTCAAGATCCAAAGGATTTTTACCAGGCTCTCCACCGCCGAGATTAGGGGCGTGGCCGTCGGGGTCATAATCCTTGAGGGATTTAGGAAGTTCTGGTCGGAAGGTGTAAAACATTTCAAAGACGAGCTTGTAGAAATCCTGTGGTTTTTGGTCGCTTGAGGCTGTAAAGGACGAACTAATGATACCGTCAACAATGCCGTCAGAGGCCGGGGGTTGAGCCTTGTTACCCTTGGAGTTTGACAATTCCTTCAAAGACGTTTCTGGCGTAAGATGAGTTTCCTTCGGGACCGATGCGGTCAAATGATCCAGCTTGCGGAGGATGGCCGTTTTGTAGTCGGTTGTGCTGAAGACTGGATGTATTTGTGAGATGGTGAACGAGATGATGTAGAGGACAATGAAGACCGCGCCATAAAGCGCAATTCTTCTACGGGACAACCACATTCTAGTGAGAGAAAGAGAAAGGGGAGTAGCGAAGGAGAGGTAGAAACGGGGGGTCCGCTGTGATATGCAAGAGATACGGGAGTAGCTAGGAGGAAAAGAAGGAAAGACGAGAAAAGGAAAAAAAAAAAGGGAAGGGAAAAAAAAACCATAAATTTTAACTTCTGAATTTAACCTACTGAATTTTTTTTTTTTTTTTTTTGCTGAATTTTTTCGAGCACTCGTTTCCAGACGATCTAGTCAAGATCTACTTAAAGGAGAAACGTTGTAAATGCAAGAGCAGCTGCTGCTTTTTGGTTTATGGGCCCTGGGTTCAATTAAAAAAAAAAAATCTTATCGTAGCATCCTGACCCGCCGCCCCCTGGCAGAGCCGTTTCTTTAATCGGGTGTGTTTAAGCTGTGCCATTGAATCAAGTCTGTCTTATCATTAATGATCTACTGTTTACTACTGTTTACTACTACAAACAAATCAAGTTGAAGTATATATTTTAGAGTGAACCAATGGTTATACGACACCATCTCAGACTACCTAATTGGGGTTAAGAAAAAGGACGACTCAATGCCACGATGACAATTTTATTATTATTGTTTTTCATCCCTTTTTTTTTTCTTTTTTTTTTTGTCAAGATAAATTGTAGTAGGTTTGTTATTGTTGATGCTATTTTGTCAGCACAAAAAACTCCTTTTGTTTATTATTATTTTTGTTTATTTTGGAAGGGGCTCTAAAAAGCTGATAGTTGATCAAAGGGGTCGTGGCAGTTTTTATTTTTTTTTTAAATTAAATTTTTTTTAAACACAAATTTCGGGTGGCCTTTTCCTTTTTCATTCCACGTTGCCTTGTCTGGTTTTTATTTTTTTTTTCAAGTGCCAAAAATAGTGCAAGAAACAGAGTCGCTTGGGAATAAGAGGGGGATGTCTGTTGCTGCTGCTTATTTTTGTTTTGTAGGTACCCGAGTCTTGGTTGCTGCAACGGTGACTTCAAGATGGCTTTTTTACTCAAGGCAATATTCGCGTGGGTTTCAAAAGTGTGGTGCTAGCGGGTTCGAACCCTTGTTGTCACTTCTTGCAAATTGCCTAAAATTTTTCATCATTTGCTTTTTTTTTTTTTTTTTTTTTTTGGTTCACCAACATTGGCAATCTCTAAGCCTACCCCATGAAGCATTAAATTCAACGTAGTTTTCGTTCTTGTTGTAGATATATTTAACTGTTTTTCCGAGCCTCTGATCTGCTAGTGGTTGAGTACCCTGTGCAGAAAGCTATATTACTACTGACTGCTATCTAATTTTCACTTTCGAGGGACTATAGACGAATGCAATAAAAAAAAAAAAAAACTTTTATAACTCTCTAGTGTGGTATGAAGAAAACCAATTCATTCATATTTATGTCAGGCTCTAAGAGTTGAAAATCTTTGTTGTTGTGTTTTAGCTCTTTTATACCATTGTACTAAACCAACCCAGGGCAATAATAAAATTTGGTTGGCTTCATATGCGTTTGACTTAGTGAATAGAAGAAAGGGGGCATTTAACTTGTAAAATCTCAACTTGAATCTATTTTTTTTCTTCTTATCTTTAGTGACAAATATACCAACAAACTCACGATTCTTTTCTTTTTATATAGTAGTAGTAGTAGTAGTAGTAGTAGTAGTAGTATCTGTTTATTTAGGTGTTCTATGTGTAATTATATACTGAGAAGACACCAGGCTTACCTGGGCCTGGAGCTATTTGTAGCGCGCCTGTAGGCACGGAAATTCGGGAAGGCCGGAATTCTCTCATATGAGTCGCAAGGCTCTCTCGTAAAGGGAACCCGGTAAGCTGGTCTCAAGCAAACTAGGGAAGCCCTTAAGCGCATCTAGTGCGGTCGTCTTTTTTCCGCAAGTACTAAGTCAGTAAAACCTGAGCCGGGCTGCCAATTGCTCGCATTCTTCCCTGTTCTGGGACAGGATCCAGTGGTAGTCAAGTGATTCCACCAAATCAGCGATTTCCTCTGAAAAAGTGATTTGTAGGGGATTCGAACCTTTTCCTTTTTATATATGTTTTTTTAATAGCTAAAAAAGGATATAAAAAGAAGACATAATAGCTCCAATACTAATCTCAATAAGACTAACAAAGAAACCGGACTCAGCGCGTGTAAAGGGGGAGTTTTCGACATTCAATGGCGCTAAATTCTGAGATGGAAAACACCTGGTAGTTCAATACCAGAGATTGACATGCAACAAAAACCTCAACAACCATTCTATTTCATCAAGTCAACCATCACAGTATTTCCTTTGCTTGAGGAGGGGATTATAATTGAACCAATTTTTCATTTTTTTTTTATACTTTCCTTTTTCACATTGTATATAATAAGACTAACAAACTAACAAAAAAATTAAACAAGAAAAAAAGCCTTCCTCTTTTTTTTTTTTTTTTCATTTAAAACCCACCGGCAAATCCAGTGTTCTGGTTGCTCAGAAATGAACCACCCGTCGAGCTGCCGTTGATGGCACCCTGTGTAATCATCAGTCTGGTATTGCCACCAAGGATAGGAGTCTCTTCCTCCTTTTGCTGGCTTGCCTTCTCCTTAGCCTTGCGCTCGTCATTATCCTTCTTCAGTTGTGCAACCAACTGGCTGTTCTCACGCTCAAGGTTGATCAGGTACGGCATGGTGTAGTCCTTGAGGCCATGGATCCACGACAACTCAGTCACAACATCACGGCGGATCAGATCGTAACAAGTGTAAAGAGTAGCAACGTAACACTCCTTGTTGCCAGTCTCAACAAAGTATCTCAGCAGCTCCTCAGCAACCTCGGGCTTGGCAGAGGCGGCAGCGGTGTCAATAGCATCCTTCCAAAGCTTGTCCTCCTTGGAAAGAGAAATACTCTTGTTCCACTTCTTGTTCTTCTTGTACAAGTGAGCGGCAATCTGGCGGAAAAAGATAAGGTCGTGCTTCTCCAGTCTGCTAGCAAGATCAATAGGATCATATCTGTCAAATGAATCAACAGAATCCTTCAATGACTTGTAGTCCTCCTCTTCAATGAACAAATCATGCAAAGCGTTGTTAACAGTAGAGTTGTTCTGGCTCTGCACAGCAATCAAAAAAGGCTTGATCATGGGCAGGTTGTCACTGTTCTTAAACATCTTAACAACACGGTTGACATCAACTCTGGGGATGAAAACGGTAAGCAAATCAGTGATGAGCTGAGGCTGCTCGGCCATGTAAAAGTTGATGGCCTTGTAGTAAATTTCAAGGTTGGCAACCTTGACAACGATGTCCTTGAAAGAGGAGTGGTCAAAAGCATCAGCCGATCTCTCAATCATAGCAAGAGCAGCATTGTCCCACTCATCGTAGTGGCAGTAGAGGAAAACAAGCTCAGGCCACAGGTGAGCCTGCTCAGTGGCCCTAATGACCTTGGGAATGTTGATTCTGGACCAAAAGAGCTTGAGATGCTCCATGAGCTTCTCAGGGCGGTACTTGGAATAAAGAACGCCAAGCTCGGTAAACATACCCATGTGGGCACGCTCGAGAACAAGACCCTGCTCAAACAGAGAGATCAGCTCATCAAAGCAGCCAATGTACTCGTATCTTTCAACAAGATCCTGCAGCTCCTCAGCATGAACAATCAAGTTCAGACCACAGATCTGAGCAAGGCGGAACTCCTTGTGCTCGATACAAGCCTCGTTGACCTGCTTCCAAACCTTGACACTGCTGGCCTTGCGAGCACAATCGACAGCGCTCTGGTAGTCGTCCAAAAAGACAAGAGTGGAAGCAAGCTTGGCCCAGTTGGAGATGCTAGTGTAAAGAATCTTGGCAGCTTCGTACTTCTTCTCCTCATAAAGCTTGTCACCAATAGATTCAATCTCAGCAACGTTAGGAGAATTCAACAAATCCTTCATCTCAAAGAGCTTATCAGTAGCAGCGTAACTGAAAATCAGCTGGCCATCAATAGCGGGCTCTCTAAGAGTTTGACGGGCCATAGTCAAGTATGAAATAAGGTCATCATCTTTGCCGGCATGAGAAGCAATTTCAATGACTTCGGCAAAGTTGCTGGGGTCCTGGGCCTTCTTGTAAGACTCAATGGCATCAGTAATACGCAGACCGTTAAGCTGGGCCTTACCAAGCTGGCTCCAGAGCTCAGGCTTGTCGATCTTCTCGACGTAAGCCTCAGCACGGTCAAGAGACAGAATATTGTCAACAAGGACATTGAGGGCATCAAGCTGGCGCTCGGCCTTGTCGTAAACTTGGAAAGCTTCCTCATTAAGACCATTTTCAAGAGAGATGGTAGCAATGTCATCGACATCATAGTTGTCCAATCTTTCAATGTAGTCAGAGACCTTCGATTTGTCAGACTTGATGGCAGTGAGAATCATCAGGTTTTGCAAGTTCTGGTTGTCAGAGAACGCGGAAGGCTCCAGAATAATCTTCTCAAGAAGCTCAATGAGCTCGGTGGGAAGATCAGCAGCAAGGAAAGCCTTGACAGCAATAGAGACATCTTCAGGAGAGTCGGATTCAGGAACGGCAGTACCAACAACTTGATCAACAAGGGATCTTCTGTGAATATTGTCCTCAGCAAGTGCAAATTCCCAAAGATCATTGTCAGCACGGCTGACAAGGTATCTAGCCTGATGCTTAAACATAGAGTTTTCGTTGGTGATGTGAATAAGTTCGTAATCGTTCTGGCCCTTCTCGTAGGCAATGTAAGCCAAGTAGGGATCACGCTTCTCACAGTACTTACCAACAACGAGAGTGTTGTAGAGGTTGTTCTCCTTCAGGAACTTTTCAGGGTTGTTGTTGCTATCAATGTAGATCTTAGCAAGAGCATCATAAACAGCACTGTCCTGGGAGCCACCAGCAAGGACAGCCTCGAGGAAGGGAAGAAGAATCTTGAGACGGTTGCGCTTCTCAACCTCAGCAACCAAAGGTTCAATAGGAACCTGACCCACAACAGAGTTAAGCAAAGTCTTGATAACTGATTCATCACAGTCAACATCCAAAAGACCAGCAATGACCTGAGGAGTACGAGAGGGGTTGACACGCTGAACGTAAACCTCAATAAACTTGAACTGTTGGTTCTGGTAGAGGAAAAGAACCAAATCGTGGATAAAGTCAAATCTATCGCAGACAATGATCAAGGGGAGCTGATCAGCGAGCTTAGCGTCCTTCAGGAAGTTCTTGACCTTCTCAGGGTTGTAGTAGTTGTTATCACGAGCAATGCGCTCAATTTCAGAGAACTGGCCAATCTGAGCAGCAGCCTGAATGTACTTGAAAACAACATCAGGGTCTTCACTGAGGTTGACAATGCTCTGAAGATAGTAGTACAAACCTTCAGGAGTCTTGTAGTCCTCAAAGAGCTTGATCAGCTTCAAGGGACCAACGAGATCAGAGTACTTGGTAGCAACCTGAATGACAACTTGCAAGTTTTGTCTAATGTTGGTCTTGAGCATTTCGTCAAGACACGAGAGGGTCTGCTCAACAGTAAGCTTACCGAAAAAGCTGACAAGCCATTCAGGGCTAAGATTAGAAGTGTGGGCCAAGACACGCTGAATATCCTTAATGTCGTCGTAATGCTCCAGGGCTCTCTGGACGAGGCCTGACTGTTCACAAAGCTTAGCGATTCTAGCACGGTCGTAGTGAGAGAACATCTCGTTACCAAGGATAGCGTCAGCAACCTGGGGAGCGTTAAGCAGGTTAACTTCCAAAAGACGAGTTTGTAGGTGAGCGTGCTCGGGAAGATTGTCCTTAAGTGCCTCAAGGAGGAAAGCAGTGGCCTGTTGAATCAGATTCTGGGAAAGGAACACATCAGTGACGCGCTCAAGATCAATACCGGGAGCATTCTGATTAACAAGCTGGGTAGCAAACTCAGCACCCTTCTCAGGGTTGGCGTTAACAATGTTTCTGAGAAGTTGAGTGTAATCAGGAGTGTAGTTAGCCTTCTGGCAGTAAGGCAGAATCTTGTCAAACTCGCCAAGCTCAGCAAAGCAGGCAACAACCTTAAGAGGAACGTTAGCGCGCAAGTATATGCTTAGAGCGAGAGCAGAGTCATGAGGATGAACAATGTCACCGAGCTCCTCTGAGCACTCAAGCTTGTTCTCAGAGAGCCAGTTTTCGAGCAAAGGCTTTCTGTTCTGCTGCAGAACAGGACGGGCGAGTTCAATAGACTCAAACTTGTTAAGAGATCCCTTGTCTAACAGAGTACTCAGGTAGTGAATAATGGGGAGAGCTTGACCGGGAGGAGCCTGAATGTTCTTCAAGCGCTGGATAGTCTCCTGGGTACGGAGGATACCACGAGGGGAATTGGCAGCAATCTTAGCAGCCTCATTGTAGTTACCAGTGTTGAGAAGCTGGTTAAACTGCTGTTGATACAGACTGTCTGCACCCTGGAGACCACCTCTAGAAGCCAGAGCAAGCGCAAGACTGGAGTTACCAAGATTGTTCAGAATGTAAGGAACGATGGTGTCCTCATTCACCGAGACCGACAAAACTTGACCCTTTCTGTTGATTGCAATAATACCAGAAGTGGCGTCGTACTTGGTGGCGGTGAAAACTGAATCAGAGGAAATTCTGTTCATAAAAATACAAACACCAGACTCCAAATCATAGAGATGGATGAGACCATACTTGGTGATGATGTAAATCAAGCCGTACTTATTAGAAACTTCGACAGCCACAGGGAAATCATTGGCAAGCTCGGGAGGAAAGTAGAGATCGACTGCCTTCTTTTGGTAGATAGGGTTGCCCTCTTGGTGGTCGATTTCCACAATATGAAGTTTAGCACCAGTGGCAGTTCTGTTGGCAAAGGTGAAAAGACTCGTGTCTGAGCTGGCACCATCAAGTCTGAGGAGACCGAAAGCAGAGGCGTGACCCTCGATACCTTGAGAAATGTTGCGTTCTTTTGAGTAAAGCTGGACGTGACCAACAATGCGACCATTTTCTTGGGCAATTCCGACTAGAGAAGACCAGCTGTTATCAGAGTTGATGTGGTAGTTGATGATTTGGTTACCAGCTAAAGTGGGGTGTCTGTCGGTGAGCTTAACCGGGGATTCTTGTGACGGGTTAGTGACATCCCAGTGATAGATAGAAGTTTCTGAGATCAAACCGAGGGTAGTATCTGAGACCCATTTCCAGAAAATAATGTCTTCAGGGGCAGTGGCCGATTTGAGTCTTTGCTTTGTTTCGAGATTGAAAACCTGATGAGAAAGTTAGTATG
Source organism: Geotrichum europaeum (assembly GCA_030567025.1). Taxonomy (NCBI): domain Eukaryota; kingdom Fungi; phylum Ascomycota; class Dipodascomycetes; order Dipodascales; family Dipodascaceae; genus Geotrichum; species Geotrichum europaeum. The sequence goes on along the minus strand of JAKUCA010000638.1, from coordinate 481 downwards.
CGTGCTTTTTTTTTTTTTTTCAATGACGAAAAAGGCTGATGAAAAAGAACAAAAAATTTAAATTTGCCGGAAGGGAGTAATTAATTACCTGGAGAGTTCTTCCCTGTGCTCGTAAGGCAATGATCAGTTGAGAGGGATTCATAATTGCTGATTCTGCTGACATGTTTTTTCTGATCACAGAGTTGTTATCATGGAGGTTGATGATGGCCACCATGTTACCATTTGGAGTAGTTTCTCTGACGCTGCAACAATGATGACAAGTGTTAGTTTGATGAACTTGAGAACAACAACAGCAAGAGCAGCAACCAAAACATAGACACAATGAGGTAATATAACATACCAGACATATTTATCGCTCTCCAGAGTACATGTAGTGAAACCAATGGCATCATCCGGAACACTAACAGCGGATAGCTGCAAATGCTCCTGGAACTTGATAGGTAGTTCGCCGGAGGCCATTCTTTATATGTGTACCAAAAGG
>JAKUCA010000637.1:0-11286 GCA_030567025.1 Geotrichum europaeum | reverse complement strand
GTGAGTGCGTATAGGGCACAGAGTGACTAGACTAGTGTTTCAAACCATTAACATAAACCAGAAATTAATAATTACATTAATTCAATCTTCTTGGTAGTTAATAATGAATAAATGGCCGCGAAATCTTGTGGATTGCAATATCAAACACATAAACTCAGTATCTAGTCAATGATATTGTAAAAAGACTTACAATTAGGTTTGAGTTTTGTTATGAATTAGCATGTTATTCCTTAGTTCTCGGTTTATTTTGATCTCGTGAAAATTAGTTTCAAAGCATGGAATAAATTTCTAAAAAATGAGGGATATTCCATGAATATTTTCTGTATTTATTTATCCAAATATATATATATATATATAATATGATGTTTCATGGTTTGTAAATAGCGAAATCTGATACAGTAGCTAATTCGAGCATAGAAAGTGTTAGTAAGCGATACAACACTGGTGGGGCAAAAAAAAAGATTGTTTTTTGGAGTTTAGTGAATTATGCTGGCTGGCATTGATATACAGACTAACGGACAATATATTTTGGCAACTTATTATTTTACTCTTGATAATGGCAGCCAGTGTCACTTCCAAGTAAATTGATGGTACTTGACGCTTGGTTTCTACATAATACAACTGAAAAACGGCAATTATAAAATAGCCCCAGAAATCACGGAAAATCCAAAAACTAAATCACTCAAGTCACGGCTATCTCGATCAACTGACTTTAGGCCGCTATTTGTTGTTACTGCTTCGGTGTTGATCAGGGGCTGCGATGACTGTGAGATCTTGACAGATCCGGCAAGGTTACTGCGCGAGACAGACGTCGTTTACACTGAGCATTAAGCTCAAGCATAAGAAGCTTGCGCTGAATACTAATAAGCACACCCTTATCAAGTACTGAAAAGTGGATTGTGGGTGGAATCGAATAGTCTCTTGCTGAAATGATCACAGACATGTTCAAGTCAAGGTTTGGAAAAAGCGAGGCCATACGCATGGTTGACGCCGTACTGGTTTCTATCCGCTTTAAATAAAAGGTGTTGGCTGCCATAGCTGAGAAGGAGGCCCGCGAAGGAGTGGCCTCAAGCAAGTTCAGGGTTTTTGCGCCCCGCAACTTGATGCCGTTTACCCATGAGCGAGTTCGACTTACTGCAGCTGGGTTAAAAGCATCGTCATCTTCTTGTGTTGGTTCACGCGAAACTGAGTAGTTGAGACTTGTAGCATCGGAAACTGATCTATGCGTGGGTTCTGGTTGCAGTGCAATATCGTTTTCTGTATAAGGCACAGGTGCCGGTCCCTCTTGTAAAATGTCGTCATCATCTTTTCTTATATTTTTATGGGTGCTCCCAGCAATACTATTTTCCGGCCCTACATCCAAGGGCGAAACTTCAGCATTTAAAATTGACTCTCTTGACCTCATCTTTTGTCTAGTCGGAATATCTACTTCCTTTTCATCGGAATCCTGAAAATCCGCAGCTTCAGCCTTAAGCTTGGGAGGTAGCAACCAATACAAAGGGTACTGCGCATAAATGTTGGCAAACAATGCACTAACTGAAATAACAAGAACAGATGTGACCAGCTGGACAACTAGATAATACCAGCCGAGGCTCCGCACAACATCATTGATAACCGGGATTAGTGCCGCCGAGCAAGCGGCCGGATGAACAACTTGTGCATAAGAAAGCAAAACTGATGCCAGCGACGATGCGAGAGCACCACATACCCAAAGCGTGTCTTCGTTTGACGGGATCAAAAGCCATAGCTTGGTCAGGATGACGCCCAATAGCGAACAGATAAAAGTGCCAACCACTATATTATAAGGCTGGCCAAACGGTGACTCAAGTCCATTGCAGGTCAAAATCATTGAGGCTACCCAGCTTGGAATGATAATTGGGACTTCATGGTTGATGAATAACGGAGCATATTTGAAGGTTGATTCAATCACAATTGTGCAAGCAAACGTTGACACGAGAACCCAAAAGACCCTGACAATCTCTGGAGGGGGCTCTGTCGTATGGTCATAAATGCAAAAGAATTTTAGGACGTATCTAACAAGGAAGTTGGGTTCTGTTGGACCTTTCATTACACTTTGTTGTGCAAGGATCGCGAGTAAATTCGAGAAAAGCAAGAATGAAAGAAAAAAACAAAAAAATAAATTTGGGAGGTTGTTAGGATTCGGAGTCTCGATAACTGAGACATTTTTCAAGCCATGTTCGGATGACAAGATCATCTACGGCATGCGTAATTAATCCGGACAATCGGAAACAAGTCCTCGGTATGCAAGACGAAAAATAATTGAATTTTCATTATTATTTTCAACCTCCCATTCAGATACAAAAAAAAACATTTATACAAAAAGTATAATTATTTGAAAACTGCAAGAAACACTAAAGAGATGATGATTCAAGATCTAGATAAACTCAAACGCTAACCTTTTTATTTTTTATTTCCAGGTTACAGGTCTGTTCGCTTACCTACTATAGGTAAGGATGGACAACTGTTATCTGTCAGCCAACTGCACGACGCGCGCTCAGGTGGATATTACATATGTAATATGTTTTCGTTGCTGGCAAATTCCCTTCTAGCGTTTGGTAAGCTGCGTTTTTCTTATTGATACAAGTCTGCAATCGTGCCGCACTTCTACATGAACATTAAAATGTCATTCAAATCAATCCGGCCAAAGTACTGTCTTAACAAAGCTGCATCAGACAGAAAAAAAATGCTTCTCCATCTTACAACTGTACGTCAGTACCACAGAACAATAACAGCTGATAATTAATCTAACCCACCATTGCTTTTTAGCGACATGAACGGAAGCCTCGGATGCAAAGAAAAAAATTGGATAAAAAAATTTTTTTTTTTTGAACCATGGGTTTTGCGCCATTAGATTGTGCTTTTCACTTGAATTATTTCTAGCAAAAAAAAAAAATTGTATGAAACAGTTCTCACAATGATACTAAATGTTAAGATTACTCAATACAAGAAAATGACTGTAGCGGACAGAGAATAGGATGGTATTAGCCCCCACCTTATGGTTGAAAGTATCTAAGTTTCACCAGCTATCAAAGCATAGCAAATTCTGCATTTACAATCTTTCAGAACTGAGAAAAAATAGCCGTTGATGGCTAAAGTTTTTCGTTTCTCCATAATGGCTAGTTAAATAGTTGACAGTTACGAGTTAGGCAAAGTCGGTCAGGTTTTATGCAAAGCTTTACAGGAAAGTGGGATTTGATTAAAAGAAAATTGGGTGAGAAGTGTTTAGATATATATTTTTTTATTTCCACATTCTTCAATAGCAGCAGCCAGGATGGTTGTACAGCCAAGTAAGAGGGTTTAACAGTCTTCAAGCTAGAAGCAGGCCTCTACAAGGCATGGTCACTACCTGGAGCTCTATTGTCTGTAAAGAAATCCGTAAAGCACGCAAATCTAAGAATAGCCAAGGACCTCTAAAATTGATGCATATAGAATATTAGAAAAAAATAAAAAATAAGCGATACCAACTGAGGTTTTACAATTCCAACTTTTTAAATTTGTTCCTTGGTTAATAACCTGACTAATTAGGTATTTCTGTATATGTCAATCTGTGTCAATCTATGTGCCACAAACCTTTTCTTTATAACTTTTTTGCTCACCGTAAAACTTACAAAAGTAAGAACTGGCTTTGCGGTATCTATGGGTAAAGACACAGCCCTCATTGCAATGTGCGTGTTTTTTTTATTTATTTTTTTGGCTATACTGACCTCAAAGGTCTAGAAAGGTTTTAAAATTTATTTTAAAAAAAAAGTGGATTTATTAATATTTTTATTTTTTTTCAAAGACCCATAGTACTCTAATTCAGTATGGTAGCACGTTGAAGATAATAATCTATATATACTGCACTACTATGGGAAACCTAAGGTAGAAAAATATATCCATAAATAAAATAAAACAAAAAATTATGATAAACGACCCTTGCTTCATGGTTGAAGGACAACTCCTTCGGAAAAAGTTGATCAGAAAGGCGCAGTGAATACACCCGGAATGCGTATGAAACCATAAAACAAAAAAGGGAAAAAGGCTACGTTTTTTTTGTAAAAAAAAGGTAGCTACTACAGTTTCCATTTTGTCAATAGTCTCAACTACTAGCGGTGACGAGATATAGCCAGCACCGCTCTTCAACATCACTTTTGTTAAACTTCGTGTTTCTCATCAATCTTCGCTTTATTCATCAAGGCATAAAAATATAATAATAAAAAAAAAAAAAACACCATGCTAGACTAGCTAACACGCGGAGTGCATAATGCTGCTGCATGATACAAAAAAGAAAATAAATAAAAATAAGGAACAAAAATAAACCCTTGATTCATAAAAATAACCTCTCTTTCCCGCATCCCTTCTTTCCTTTCTCAGCCGTCGTACAATGTTTTTCACAGGAAGCAAAAATGTACTACTATATGCAGACATAGTTGCTCGCTTGATTGTGAAAGTATCCTGGTTAAGAAAAAATGAAGGAGAGATGGAGAAAAAAAAAGACTAATAGAGGAGGTGAAACAGCTTTTTAAGAGTTACTACAGTTAGTGGTAGATCGATCGCAGCGTGTTTGAGCTGGACCACAGCTTGGTCAGGAAAGCCCCGGACAGCGATGCAGAATGCTTCCTCCACTTTTTTGTAGCGCTAGAAACGTAACTGTTTTTAGAACTGTTGGTGTTAATAGTGTGTTTAGTGTGACCGGCGTTGTTTATTCTACTGTCACTGGCACTATGGCTATGCTGCCGAGTGCTCGCTTTAGGCACGCTGTAGTTGATCATGTCTGGATAGCTGCTAGACCGGCTAGCAGCCTTGGCCGTAATTGAACTGGTCGACTTGGACGGCAGCGCTGGTAGCGGCGGCAGACTTCGGTGGGTATATTCAACTTGCAGAACACTCTGGATGCTGCTAGAGGAGGAGAGTGAAGAAAGAGTGGAAAAACTGCTAAGTGATGACATAGAAGAAGATGTTGAGGGTGGAGATGATGGCGGCGTGTCTATTAGCAGCTTCTTGTAGTGGTGCTGGCTATGCTGCTGCTTTGTAGGTGTGATCCGGCGCTGGCTACTACTGTGCCGCTGCGGGCTAGTGTTGTAGCTCTGGCTACTATACATGTGGTGGTTATGATACTGAGAATAATCTCGTCTAGTGTCGTTGACAGCGCTGCTTCTGCTAGAGTAGCGCAGCTGCGCCTTGATGTTTTCCAGGAACGGGCTCAACACATTGATGAGTTCGCGCTGGGTAAAATTGAGGTTCCAGTTAAGCAGATAAAGCAGCTGCTTTTCCATGAGGTTTACCTCTTTGACATTGTCGTTAAACAGACCAGACGAGTATGCGGCCCAGTGAATATTCTTGGGCGAGCTGTCGTTCAGGTTTTTTGCTGCGAGGATTAGGCATGCGAGAAAGATGCGATGGCGTGTGCAAGCAAGACCACGAGCCATGGATGGCAGCCTGTTACGCAGTCGCGCCAGGTAGATGAGCGTCGACATGAGTGTTGGGGTTTGGACGTTGGACTGACGGATGAGGTTGGTGATAAATGCACGCAGCGACGGCAGAGCCGGTGATGATGTGGAGTTGTATTGGTAGTGGTCGTCAGCGCTTGAGGGTGACACCGGTGGACTCGGTGGCATCTGGATAGAGGTGTATGAAGGGTCGCACGGCAACACAGAGCAGGTGGTGGACACCAAATATGAGATCATGTCCTCAGTCACAGGCGATTTGAGGAAGATTTCCAGGGCCAGGTTATCAGACATGTTGATGGGAGAGAAAAGTGAAACTTGGGGATAGATTGTGCAGAGAGATAGAGTTGTTTGCTAGAAAGGAAATGAATAAGAAGCAAAAAAAAAAAAAAAAAAAAAAAAATTTACCTAACCGTGAGACCAGTCAATATTTATATAACTTCTAATCTGACTTATGAGATTGCGAATATGGGTTGATGGAGTTAGCAAAATGAAGCATTCTTGGTTTGGTTGAGTACTCGGACAAAAGTTGTGTCTTTGTGTTGATACCGTTCGCAATACATTTAGGGCCTGCAGGTATGCATGTGTATATCTGCATCTTATTTTTTTGGGGTCGAATCGTGGTCAAAGCACGGTCAAGACGTGGTTAGTCTGCATTTAAAGTTTTTTTTTTCCTCCCTTTCCGCTCAACCCCTTCGTCGACACAACACCCCCTTCAGAGAGTCCTCTTGAGCGACCATTGACCAGAACACCGTTGCGCATGTCTTTGAGTGGACCACTGGCAAGGGGTATTTTCTAGACTACGCGTCAGAAAATAATAACGCGTAGCTGTCGGAATGTCAACATAGTTTGTCTCTATTTTGGAATATATTACGCGTATCTGTTTCTTAGCGAGGCACAAACCTTGAGGGCTGCTAACGGTGGTGACTAGTAGTAGCACCAGTATATTATTGGCGAGAACTCACTGCCAGGGCTTGACAAAGAATAAAATAAAATAGAAGCGAAAAATATCTTAGAACACAAAGAAATGTGAAATGGTCGGCTGTTTGTCAGTGCATACGAAACGACCCGCACTGATTTCGATTTTGAATTCTTGGAGGACTCAAATAGTCATTATCTGGACTCTTGTCGCCTATTAAAAACTTCAACATTAATGTCTGCCTTCATCTCTCTTCACTTGTCATTATACTCAAGAGTGTACATTGTCAATCAACCAGAACGCGGGAAAGCAGCAGCCTCCGAAGCTGACCCGCCGTTGTCAACGATGCGCATTGCTTGTTTGGAAAGGCTGAATATTTGGATGGCACTGAGGATGCGCAAATTCCAGCTAATTTAGCGAGAATACCACACTTGAAGCTTCGCTGCCGCAACGCTTATCCACCCCGATTGCACATCCCAGATAGTAAGGCCTGCACAACCAAACTATCAATCCTGATCCTTAAGCCTTACGTAACTCCGTAAGAAAGGTACACGAAGCGTTACCATTAGTATTGTTCAATAATTTGTTTGTTGACATTGCTTAACAGAGGCCTTCCACAACTTCACATGTCGTTGACATGTAAAAGATCTTCAACAGCATTACAAGGAACTGCCGCAGACAAGACTGAATTCTATGCAGTTGTGATTTTATTGATAGCGCATGATACAAGTTTTATGCCAAACAAAATACCAACGTAATCTTTAGGTCATTTCGCATCTCTGCCCTTCGGACTTCACGAAGAGCTTTGTTGATAATGATCACCAGCGATAAAAAGGTGATAGCACAATCTCTATAAATTACATTCTAATTATTACATAACAAATTGTACAAGATATTGCTTCTACTATTTTGTTCTTGATAAACCATAATATCATACTAACTGCAATCGTGACAACAAAGAATTTTTTGTATACTTGTATGAACCATAAAATAGAACCATGGCAATTTACAACAAACCCCTTCGTAACTGATTCTGCTACTAATTCCAAGTCTATACTGTTACAGAATGGGCTAGTATTGTTATTGCTAAACTAATTGTTTGATGCCTATTGCCCCTGTTGAAACTTTGTCCCATATTCTTGTCAACGCGAATTTGAGCCTAATGGCTTGCTGCTGCTATACAGGCCATCACCCTTGATTTTATTAAACCCCCTGGTTTGCACCTAACTCCTTATCATGCTCGGGCCATCCCACGCCAATGAAAGTGCTTTTAGGTTTTAAAATTATTGCGGTTTTACTGACTAGCGAGGCAATGAGCCTTTTGCATTCATTATTCATCGTGCAAATGATATCCCTAAACAAACAAAAGCAACATCAGGGTCTCATCTTGACTTTTAACACGCTTGAGTTTGTTAAAGCATCCTTGCTTTATGGTTAATTTAAACACTTGAAAAAAGGCTGCTCTATATTATGCTGGGTAATTTGAGATGCGGGTACATTTTCCATGCTTTTTGCTACTGTTTGAATGTCACTGGTAACCTTATCTCCATGCTGCATTCCCATACCTCTTAATTTAGACAGGCTTTTTTGTCACCCCCAAGGCTGTATCACACAATACCTTGCTAATAAATAAACAAAAATTGTACCGTAACAGCCTTTAAGTTAAAGTGGACATTTTTGTTTGCTTGTTTGTATAAGACCACCTTCGTTCACTCACATGGGTGTGGATGGATCTGGTCAAGTTTCAAATTGTCATTTAGTAGGCGCTATACTGCGAACCTATGCACGTAATTACACATTCCACCATGTCCCCCTCTGTTTTAGACAACTATTACAAGAATCCAACTTAACAGTGGCGGTCACGAATGAGCAAAATGACATGAGGATTATCAATTAGTATATTAAGAGACTAATTAACAATAGTCTATTTTTAAGAACAGAACATAGTAAAATGTAATACCACAATGGATTGAGAATCAAAAAATCAATAAGCTCTTCAAATAGAAAAAATTAAGTCTGAGCGTTTTTGGTCATAGTCACAATAACATTGCAATTAATCCCAAATGAGCTTGAGAACCAGTCTGTGACCCGTCCTAGATTACAATGTTTCAAATCCCCAAAAACCGATTTAATCTCAATCTTGATAGTGTTAATCCTATATCATTTTTGTTGATGCACAATCTCGACCACCTTTCTCCAAAAAAACTGTAACAAATCTCGAAATCAACTTCATGTCAAAGGTCAGCCGACTTGACCCACACAATGATATTACTGCAAAGAAAGTTTTAACGATTACCTTTAGATATTCAAATTTTTAATAGGAAGACCATTTGAAGCCAGAGATTGTGGAGCTTGTAAGTCTTAATTTAACTATCAGGTATTTGATTTAGTTTGTGAAAGCCCAGGCCAGCTTTTGTACATATTTAGGCTTCAATCTCCTTAGTCTAAAAGCTAGATGGGCGGTCAGCGTTATAGTTGTTTGGAAAAAGGTTGAAGTCTTTTGCCAATGTTGTTGACAAAATTGAGTGCCAGATAACTGGCTACCAAGGTTAACTCGCGTTTGTATCTCATTCGGTGGGGCCTTAAACCTGCGAGTTTTGGAGATCAGCAATACTGAGAATTATTCATTCTGCTTCCACGGGTTCAAGCGGTCTAATCAGACTAACAAACGTATAGAATAAAGTTATTATAATAGGTGTGCGCAGTTAAACGGAGGGAGTGGTTTCACACATTGTACCTAGGGTCCTTATGCTGCAAAACCATGATCACGTTGCTGGTTTACAATGAACATGTCATGTCAAATGTAAATCTAAGAATGAGGATATATCTTTGTTATTTGATATAACAGACATCACATGTAAATGAATTGTATTTTTCTTTCTTTCTAAAAAAGCTTGAAACGCCATTCATTAGATTCCATACGTAAATTTTTTCCTAGGGTAAATTTGTCTGCAGCCTACGATATGCTCAATTCCTGCTCTTGTAAATTCCAAACTCAAGCCTTTGAAACCAAAACCTGTGGGTATTAAAAGTATTGCCCTTGAAAAAGTCAGCAGTATTAAGAGCCTAACCACATGGTCCAACCTTAGCTACCTCAATTTCTCAAATCAGGCATTGAGTGCTTTTATCAGAATGAGTGAAGCCGGGAAATAAATCGTAATGTGGATATCTTGTCGGAATAAAACAAATTTGACATCTTTCTGATATCTGAATGCCATTATCTAGTAACGTTAGCCCTGCAGACGCAAGTTTGGAAATGGCGTTTTTTTTTTTTTTTTTTAAATGTACGAGGAAAAATGGAAAAAAAAAAAATAGATACCTATGATGAATGGATCCCCACTCCACATGATTTGGGATGATGAAGATAATTATGTTCTTAAATTTGAAATAAAAAAGTAGATCATGGCCATTGTCCTAGAATTTGAACAAGAGCCAATTGGCATGCATAGCCAGTGGGACCCGGTCTTAGCTCAGACACTGCCTCAGCGCCAGTTTACCATGACACATGATTGTCATGCACGAAATAATAAATTATTTTTTCGATTCTACAGCTCCATGTGCCAGCGATTATAGATCTCATCGAGACTTGCAATTTGCAAAGGGTAACCTCTACATACGAGTTTATAGTCTAATTTCAAAATTGAACAATTTCGAATGAGCATCATGAGTTCACTCTAGTATTATCCTTGTTAAATAATTGTTGAGTTGACTTGCTTTTGGTGTACAAAGAAGCCACAGCACCAACAATCGACTGCAGCGGAGAAGTCTATCGGATTGAAGCGCTTGTCTGTTTGGATTTACAATCGCGTGAGCACAAGAACAACCCGATATTGCACATTAGAGAACGAATAAAATAGAACTTTATACTCTTGAGATGCTTGTCTAAGAGAGAATGAATAGAAAGAATAATAAAAATGTTTGATTTCTATCCTTCTCTCCAGCTGGTCATGGCTCAAGCGTCGCAATGGGCATCGTTGTCTGCGTCTTTAAGTCTAGCAAGGTGCATTAATGCCTAAGCGTCGGCCATTTGAGTACCGGTTTTGGGACAAGAGATGCGTGAGTGCCTCTAATGCCATGGGTGTGTGCAGCCTCCCGAACTTTGGCAAGAGATGTTTTTTTTTTTTTAGATTTTCTAACTAACGCCAGATGTCTCTGGAAGAAAAAAAAAATATTGATAAACGCAAGATATTCAGACGCGAGATGGGCTGACCGGGGGTGCCCGTCTGTCCACTCTTTTGTCAATACTTTTATTTATTCAATTTTTTTTTTGCTAGCAGCGCAAAATTGCAAAGCATGCTGGCACGCGGGCTGCTCCGATATCCGCGGTTTTATTCTACGAAATTTTGCAGCCTTCTATTTTTTTTTTTTTTTTTTTTTTTTTTTTTTACCATTGAAAAGCTCAAGTCTAACCAGCCAGCAGGTAGCTTCTAAGTAACAGGCTCAATTTAGTTAACAATATTGTAAAAACACATGGCTCAATGATCCATGCATCGTGTCAGACGCTATTAACACGCCTTAGCAGGTTCAGATATCTAAAAGATAGAATTTAATCTTTTTAACTTCCTCATGAAAGCTTGAGATTAAAGAAAAAATAGATGGAATCTAAGATTAGAGAGAAGGTTTGCAAAACTACGGTTCCGGCCTAGGCGAAAAATATTAAACGGTGCAACCAAAGCAGATTAAAAGCTTTCGCTAAAGGTATTTTTGATTATACCAGCGGCGGTTAGTATTAATAATAACAACCAAAATTTACTTTCACTCGACCGTTGTTGGAACCTCATTGAATCTGTAGGTAGACAATAATATGATATAGATACGTTTATTTGTAGCAGATTGGACCCTAAAATATTTATTATGGATTTCAGCTGGTGAAAAAAAAAAAAAAAAAAAAAAGATCATAACCTGTTGGCAGTAGGTCGA
>JAKUCA010000636.1:0-11363 GCA_030567025.1 Geotrichum europaeum | reverse complement strand
ACTGGCAAAGTAGCGGTGTCAGCGCGTATTTTAAGTTCAAACGTTCGATGGCGCCGAATTCCCCATGAATAAACTTGAGGACAATAAACAGATTTTCTATCCATCTATCTTGAGACCTTAACTTTGGGTTTTATTTGACATGACCCCGCCTTAACACGCTTTTCAAAATACCAAATACTGCAGGCAAGTGTCAAGTGCAAAAAAGTAATTGAATCAAACCTTTTCACAATGAAAAACTATTAAATTTGTCCTGATTATGTAGCAAACCACAAAAAAAAAACACTGGAAGAAAAAAATAATTTCTCTGTTAAAATCCAATCTCATTTAGCCGCCTATTAGCGGGAGTATTATCAGTTTATTTTTACTTTAATTGATTTGCGAGTACCGGTAATAGCCCCAATTTTTTAAAGGAATGCTTTATATATTGTTAATCGTATTTTCTAATACCAATTTTTCGTAGCTTTTTAGGCGTACCAACTTCAAAACATCTATACTAACCAAATATAGTGTTTATCGTGAATTTGCTTTAACCTTTGATAGCCGACTCCATCTATTTTCTGGTGAGCACCTTACAATATTGTGAATTGCGGCTATAAACGGATAAACGCTAAACATCAATGTAGATGATACAATCATATGCACAATACTATTTTTGGGATTTCCAAGCCTCCGAATTGGCTGGGCATGTGTCCCGATTTGCTCGAGTTCTTATCATTATCTCATGTCTACATTAAAAGCGGAATAAAAAGCTATACAATAATTATTGATTTCACTCATGATATAGTGGCCATAGAAGATATAAAAAAAGTCTATTTTTTACTTTATTTTATACAATCTTTTGTGGCACAGAACTTAAACTCTATAGGTTAGGTCCAACAGTTTAAATTTGGCCGTATCATTTATCGATTATCTCATTGTGGATCCCAATGCTTGCAATTGTTTTTATTAACAAGACCTATGCTTGAAAAATTAGTTTATTTTTATTAGGTAAATTAAAATAGAATAGCCGTAATGAATTAAAAAAATATATGTCTTTGACAATAAAATTTTGTTTTTAATACACTTTATGAGCCGGATGCATCCTGCTCCAAAATAATTTTTTTCCGGAAAGTGCCAAAAAAAATAAATATCTCAAGGATGAATTTTTGTAAGCTATGGCCATTTTTTTTCATTTTTTTTTTTCAAAAAAACTAAAAAATATCAGTGCATCTTCTATTCTACATCAGTACGTACATGACCAAAATAAATTTCTTTTCCAAACCTAAGCTGCAAAAAAAAAAATGAATCATTAATTGCAAATTCTGCAATCAATTGCATGGAACTAGGTTATTATTATGTTTGGGTGAAACTGGCTGTTTTTTTTTTGTAGGCACAGAAATTCGGAAAGACCAGAATTCTCTCATGAGCAGCAAGACCTCCTCATTGAGCGAACCCGGTAAGGTGGTTTCAAGCGGACCAGGAAACTCTAAAGCGCATCTGATGCGGTTGTCGTTTACTTCAAATGCTAAGTCAGTAAAACCCGGCCCGGGCTGCCAATTGCTTGCAGACTTCCTTGTTCTAATACAAGATCCTCTCTAACAGTGTGTCCAGGTGATAGCTGTAACTAAAGAATGCTAATTTGTCATTATTACAGAGACAGGTGGTTTCTTTTGTAAATTTTTGACATTTTATTTTGCTATTAAAGCATTTTTTATAATTTTTAAATGTTTTGAAGTCCAATAAAAAATTTAGGAAAGTCTATCAAATGTAAATATTTACTGGGCATATTTTTTTAATAAAAACTAGTTTGAGATTCATGAATAGTGGTTGCAGCCTTAAAAAGAGACATATTGTTATGCGATCTTGTCAATTTGATAATAGGTTAGCACAGACCTGTATTATTCAAGTAAAAACGGCAATTTTTATGTAGCTTTTAATAAATTGAAATCTATCCACCGTAGAAACTTTTTTAATTAGTGTAGTAGCATTCCCCGGATTCTCTCATTTTTTTAAACTGGTTTTTCATCTCACCTAGATGGCTTGCCCGGACTTGCAACGTTAAACTTTTAGTTACAGTTATAGAAATTGGTTTCTAAACTGTATCATTGATATTTTCTGTCATTGCTCATCTAATAGTTTACTATCCAACTATCTCGCTGATTTCGTAGAATCACTTGACTACACTACTGGGAAGGATCCTGGTAAGCCTGGTGTCTTCTCAGTATATAATTACACATAAAGCACATAAGTAAACAGATACTACTATCTAAATATTTAAAAGTTATCATGCATATTTACTTTTTTTTAGATCTAAAGAATAGTAAAATTTAAACTTGTTATTTTGTTTTACTAGTAATCTAGCTAATCTGCGTTTTTTATCATATTCAATATCTTACAGTTTGCTGTAATTGAAATAAATTATTTTGATAAACACAACTAAAGTTTCAATCATACATGTTTTCAGATACATCTCCTCACGGTAAGTGGTTAACGATTGATTAACTATCTCACTATAATCAGATTGACATTTTATAAAACTTTAACCACCCAAGTGTGCAGATCATCACCATGAGGTACAAAAGACTTTTATTTAAAATATCCGTGCGGTATTTAGTTATGAGTGCTTTGTCTGAACCCCTAATGTTGTTTCTATGCATTGGCCTGCTCACAGATGCCCTAGAAAGGGTGCCATAATTGAAGTAGGAGAAAGGGGCTCAGCCGCACCCCACGATTTTTCACTCTGTTGACGTCTAATTTTAGTGGCGTCTCCTTTCCTTATTGATTATTTTCTGGTTGAAAAAAAAAAGTTTGCTTTTTGATAACAAAATTATTTAATTTATTAAAAACGGCAAAAAACTGCCAGGCTCATATACTTCTTGACCAATACCTCAAATTGACGGCAACCGTTGAATGGGTTTGAGAAAAAGCCCTTCTGTAGTGAATTCACAGCAAAATAGTTTTAAGGTTAGTCATGTGACGTGAGGCTGAAGCAAGACGTTGAGATTTTTCAACCATGAAAAAGTGTCACAGAAAAAGAGCCAGAAGCCGCGTTCGCTGCTGGAGATCGGATTCCGGTTCTGCCGGCCAGGGCATCAAAAGACTGACGTGTATTGTCTGTACGATGAAATAGAGGCCCTGGAGCAAACGCACCCTGTCAGCCATAGATTGCCACATATCCGCAATAACACTCAGAGCAATGTATACGATATTCAGCCTTGTTACCAAGTTTGTCACCTCCCCCCCTTTTTTTCTCTGATTATTCACATTCCGAACCCTTACCCCTTCTCCTGAAAAGACGTTGCCTTCGATGATCCAGCCTTTTAAGCCTGCTTCCAGTACGCAACGAGAGATGAATTTACCCTGTTTCCTACTACTTGGACTCCCAGCATATCCTCTTTAAGCAGATTGGGAAATATTCTTCACGAAATCTTTCTTTTCTCTCTTATATATATATTTTTTTATTCAAAAGCCTTCACTTCTAATTCTTAATTCAATTCTTTCGTTTACTCAGTTAAATTCCAAGTGTAAAAGTACCCTTTTTGATAGGTGTCTACTACTCTTGTTGATTCTAATATCTCGTGTATAGATTGAACAAGAACGCGTCAAATGCATGCTGTTTTCAGACCGCTTATTCAGACGGAGTACTTTAGCCATGTATGGTTAGGGATTGTGTATGGGCTGGTGCTCTTTTGGCTGGGATACAGAGTGTTGCAACTACTATTGATACCATCCAAAACTTTGCGTTCTGTCATGGGCTTAGTCCCCCCGCCGGCACCAGTAGTGACCCTAGTAGGGGTTGGGACTAGCACGGTAGAGTTCCGCTGCTTTACGCCAAATCCCAAAAGCGTTCCTAGCCTACTGATATTTGTCAACAAAGTACTTGGTAAGACTATTCCCTATGCTAATTTTGAGTTTACGTCGCTAACAGTTCAATTGATTTTTCTAGTGAAAGAGGTGACAAAGTATAGCTCAGTTATCAAAGTCACGGATCTTAAGCCCAACACACCCTATCTTTTTTGCATACTGGCGACAGGGTCAAACGGCCAGAAATCACTTCCGGCTGTAGTTCAAGTCTATACTAAGCGGTCAGAGAATGAGCAGCTACCGATTGAAAACACTGAGATATTTGCAAGTTCAATAATTGAACCCAGTGTAGTTGCTGCTACTAATACCGGCTCAGAAAGGGACAAGCCGGAGTTTCATGTTCCAAAACCTTGCTTAGATACACTTGACAACCCAGACATCAACTCCGACACTAGTAATTCCGGTATAACAGTCGAGCTTCTTCAACAGCAATTTCGAGCAGCGCAGCACGACCTAGCTGCCGCTTTCGCAGAGCAAAAGTCTTTGTCAGCCGTGCAGGAGCAGGAAGTTAGAGATCTCGAAACGACTTTGCAGGAAGCTAAAGATAAACTAAAGACAACGGAGGTAACTTTAAAGAGCACAAAAATTGAACACGGCCAGGCCCTAAATGTTGCTAGCACAAAAGAGTCGCAAAAACTGTTATTGAGAGATCGCATTGCACAGTTCAAATCAAGGCGTTCAGGCACTCAGCAAAATCAAAAAGATTTGTCAAAAAAGATTTTCGACGTGAATGCAAAGATTTTAGAGTACGACGCATCAATCACTACTTTTACGTCGGAAGGCCAAGCCAACTATGAAAAGGCGCAAAAAGACTTAGAGCAGCCTCGAATGGTTGTCACAGAACTCGAAAAAGAAGTAAAAGCTCTGACCACCAAGTTAAAAGAAATGCGGCAAATCCAAGCAGTGTCGCTGGAAGCCATAAAAACTATCCAGGCAAAAACCGAAGAGCTGGCTCCAGAAAGCGTTACAGATGCAGCCGCCATTGTCGCCGATAAAAAGGTTTACGATACGATTCGATCGCTTATTACTATTGAAGGCCTACATCCTAATTTACAAGACATGCTGCAAAACGAGATTGAAGAGTTTGACAGGGAAGAGAAAGAATATAGTCAAATTAAAGACCGATTTACAAAACAATACGAAGAGCTCTATCCACACTATCAGGAGTATCTTGAATGGGAAAGGCAGCGACATGCCGAAGAAGTCAATTCAACAGGTGGTAGCGACAGACTGTCACCATCTCGCTCAGGAAACGCGTTGACACCAACCACTACACAATCATCAAGTGGCTCGCGTCGAAGACGAAGAAGTCGCTCCCGTCGCAGGTCCAAGTCTCGTCAGCCGTCTTTTGTCAATCGCTTCATTCCGGATGTTCCTATGCCAGCCCTTCCTGATTTTATGTTGATGCATTCTCCGGTACCAACCTACAACATGCTGGCCAGCCCGAATGAGATGTATAATATATCACCAATTTTAACACAAGCCAGCTTACCTGTTGTTAGCATGGATAGTAATCATCTTGTTGTTAAAAGTTCCAATCTCTTTGCCAATCCATCGTCGTATCTTGAAGGTTCTACAATTGCACAATCTCAATCCTACGCAATCCCAAGGACTATTGGTAATACCGGGAATCCTCTTGCATCATTTGAAACCATCTCACGGTCAGCTGGGTCTAGTCCCAATCTTGAAAGACAGCTTTCTCGCGCTACTTCTACTAGTTCCTTTGGTGCTGGTCCAGCTTCCTATTTTCAGTCTTTTCAGCAGCAACAGCATCATGTAAGACCTTCAGCTTCAATGGAGCAAATGAAATCCAAGGGTCCTCACACTATTCGACATATGGTTTCTACTCCAAGTATGGCACCGCGCTCGTCCAGTCAGTTTTTGACTGTTGACATGGAAACTTACAATAGTGCACTTACAAGCCCGCCACTGTTGAACCAAAACCCATTTGAGAATACAAATAGAAAAAACAACATTTCTACATTTGCAATACAACCACCCATGCAATCGCTACAACAGTCACACCAACCACCGGAACGGTCTTCATTTGAAGAAATTGTTCAGAAAAGTGGCAACTACAACGCTGCTAGTATTGGAACGAGTGATACTAGTTTGACGGATTCAGTCACTGTAATAGAATGGCCGGTTGGAAATGAGTCTCCAGCTATCGTTGCATCCCCCGAAAAAGAGGCTTTTGAGGTGAGAAAAAACCAAATTGACAAGACACCGTCTTCAGGCATTTTTAGTTGGCCTCGCACGGGTCCTCTTGCAAACCCATTAAGCCCATCTCCTGCTGATAAAACTGCTGTCAGCCCACAGACAGAGTCGACGAGTAGCGGCACTGAAGGTAGTTCGGGACAGTTGGAGGTGCCAACAACAGCCAGTCAGAGAGTGCACAGCTGCAACTCTATGAGCTCGCTAAATCCAAGCCGATCTGTTTCGTCTTTTACATCTATCTGGTCAGGAACACAGCAGCTCTCCAGTACTGAATCTCAGTCTAGCCGAACGGTTCAAAGATCGGTTAGCCAGACATCACAATGGTCATTTGTAAGCGGAAAATTGCAAAACAAAAATTTGGCGCCATCATTGCATGCAAGCGCGTCCAACCCAGGTTTAACTAAGGTATACAATAACTCTTACCAGACTATTGGTAATGGAGTGTCTACTGGCTACTCCCAAACACCCCCGCAACCTGAGTTACAAAAGCAGTTGAACTATCCTGCTAAAGAAAAAACTCAACCAGCGTACAGCTTTGGGCCTGTTAATAGCGGGTTTATTTCAAGTGGACTTGATTTTACTGGTGGCGCGCACGGCGGAATCAAACAATATGCAAGCGACAGTTTTCTTGGTGGGTCTTATTCTAGCAGTGCTAATAACATCAGATATGATGAAGATGATAAAGGTGGTGAGCAAGCTGCAAATGCAAGCCTGAGTGTCTTTGATAAAGCCATGGCCATCGACCAGCCAATTTTAGAGCAACAAACCGGCGCATTGAAAGCATGGAAGTCTTCCACCTTTACGCGGACAAATTCGCATATTATTCCACCTCAAACACCAGACCATGTCTCACTTGAAAAAAGTGCAGCCGCTGCTGCCGTTGCGGTCTCAGCGGCCACGGCGGCAGTCAAATCGCCGGGCCATTCTCCCGGATGGAATCTGTTCAAGTTCTTGAATCATGACTCAAAGGAGCACAAGGACCATAGAGAATCCAAAAAGGAGCTACGGTCAATTTTTTCTTCTGTTTTCAGTACAAAGTCGGCGAGTTCAATGTCAAATATTGAGACGACTCCGCTTCCAGCTGTGGAAATGCTGGCGCCTAGAATTGAGCTTTCGTTGCTTGATGCGGTACCTGAGATTCGGTCAATTGAAAACGATAGTGATGCAGAAGAGTCAAGCAACCCAAGTAGTCCAGTTCTTGTGTCACAACCGGACCCTCGTGTAAATAGTGTCACGGCGGTAGAAGCACTTGCTGATCCTGCGTGGCCGCCCGTTTTTGACACAATATTTGATAATTCTATTAATCCATCACTCAATTTTAGTACTGGTGATGCGCTCAACTTTAACTTTTTGGCGGACAAGAGCAAGCCTCTTACTAGCATTGCTACTACTATAGACAATAAAAGCAGCTCCACGGTAACGGTTGGTAACAACAGTAGCAGCAGCACGCTTGCCACCACCGAAAGCAGCAATGTCACTCCAAGTACAAATCATCATAACAGCAGCAACAACACTAGTAATAGCATCGCCAAGGGGTTCAAGCGGACATTCAGTATCACGCGCAGAAGAGCATCCTCATCCAGTAATAATAGCAATGGTACTACCAGCGGGATTGGTAGCAGCAATTTGGGGGCGACTGGAAATAATACCAACAGCAGTGACAATAACGTTGTTGGCCCCGGCGACCCTCATCATAGCAAACTCATGCGCAAAATCAGTTTTTTTCAAAAGTAACCGGCAAAAAAAGCAAACACCAGAAAATAAATAATAGCAGCAGCAGCAACAGTAAAGCCAGAAGCCGTACGTTTATTGCAGAGAACAGGGCCTAGGAGCCCTTGATTTTTTTTTTTTTTTTTTTTTTTGTACAGTAGTACCATCACGGAATTTGCATCACATTCTAAACCAAATGGAAAAAAAAAAAAATTATTATATATCCATAGACATTATAAGCATAGCATTAATATCAGCCCATCCTTTCTCCCTTTAATTATTAAAGATTGAGAATGCAGGTGAACCTGAATTTGAAATATAAAATAAATCTTTTTTTTTTTTTTGGCTATAGACAAAAGCAACAATCCTTAAAAAGGAGAATTAAAAAATACTCGGCAACGGGGAATTGAACCCCGGTCCCCCGCGTGCTGCTCCAAAGAGCTAATGACAGGCGGAAATTCTAGCCACTAAACTATTGCCGATTAGTTGTATTTTAACAAATAAGATAATCTATTAAGATTTATTTGGTTGTCAAAAAGTACTATTTTCTTTTTTTTAAAATTTTGTTGTTAATTTCATGTTTGTAATTTGTCTTTATTAAATAGTTTATTATTGTAATTAAATTTAATTAAATAAAAATATATTATATCATTATTATCTATTTATGTTCATAGATTTTGGGGTCACGTGATTCTTTGATTGCTTAGAGTCTTTGGAAAAAAAAGGTTTCAGCCGTGCCTATATTAGGTTTTTTTTTTTTTTGAGGTATGATATTAAGAAAGCCATTGTTCGTTTCTGAAATTTAGATTTTTATTAATTTCGTTTTTAGAACTGTAACCGTATGACTTGATTCAAAGTATTGAGCTTGTTGTTATATTATAGTAGGTGTGAAGAAAGTAGCATGTATGATCTTTAGAGCTGTTAATTCTTGGGTGTATAGGCATGTGATTTAGGCTATTGTTCACCACAACATGATCCTTTTCCACCTTTTTTTTTTTTTAAAAATAAAAATTAGGGTTGTTGGGGGGAAAGAGGGGCCATTGTAACAGCAATAAACAAGTCATACAAAGTTTCTTAACATCCCACGCAATGCAATAAACAGGGTTATTATCAAAAAAAGATTACAGTTTTCAACGTTTGGTATTCCTTTTATCTTATACAGCAATACTCCCCCATTGTGATCATGTTGATTTTTTTTTTCTCTGTTGTTGGTGTAATGATGCCCCCCTGGTGATTACAGTTTAGTCACGATCTGGTTACATTCACCTCTTGAATCTGCCATGAGAAAAAACAAAAGCCATGAGGTAGTTCCAAGGTAACATAAATATTTATATAAAGCTTTATGAATATATCGGTTACTTTTTTTTTTTTCCTCTTTATTGTTAAGTATTTCCATCAAGTCACTACCATTTAGACTACTTGTCTTTTATTAAAGTGTTCCTTAAACAACCACAGTTGATCTTTTTATTCATCCATCAACTACATTTGGTTTCGTACTGCACCCACTATGTGTCTTACCGTTTATCAAGAGTTTGGCTGCGGCCACCACGAGCATCGACCCAAGCCACGCTTTAATCAATGTGCACGGCCCAAAAGCTCAGAGTGTGAGTATACCAAGGGTTATTCTTTTACTCCACTTTGTATGGCATGCAAAACTTTAACATCAATTACAACTCCCCCTGAGGCAATATTGGCACCAACGATTAATCCAATCAAAAGCATGACGGCGACAAATGACGTTGATTTAAACAAGCAGGAAAAAAGAAGAAAAAATAGGATTGACCAAGCCACTAATTCAACTATTAAACTGAAAGTGCTTGACGTTGCGAGTGTCTCACATCTCTCGCGACTGCTAGTAATAAAGACGGATAAAGCAATGCCAGTTTCTGACACCAGGCAGCAGCCGCAGTGTTTGCGATACTCGAGCAACAATTAGAAATTGCTGACGATGGCACTTAATCTTCACAGGGGTCCAAGCTTGCAGTTAAAATGGGCTAATGGTTCTTTGGGAATGTTTGAGATGTATCACAAGTTGGGTGGATGTGTATTCCAAGCATCCATGTGTGTAAATAAAAAGAAAAGGTATATATGTATAATAATAATATAAAGTGTTTAATATACTTTCACAATATTTTCTTTTTTTTTTCAACTTGTTGAGAGAGTCGTTATAATTCCATTATATTTGTGTGTGATTGGTAGAACCTTGGCCCATTTTTGGCAGTGTTCAATGCCTCAACTATTCCAAAAGCAAAACGTCTTTATTATACTTTTCACGCAGTTTAACCATTAACACACGCAGTTA
Organism: Geotrichum europaeum; assembly: GCA_030567025.1. Taxonomy (NCBI): domain Eukaryota; kingdom Fungi; phylum Ascomycota; class Dipodascomycetes; order Dipodascales; family Dipodascaceae; genus Geotrichum; species Geotrichum europaeum. The sequence goes on along the minus strand of JAKUCA010000636.1, from coordinate 1,291 downwards.
TTTTGCAGGGTTCTAGACAAGCACAGACCCATCACCAGCAACTACGTAAAAACTTCTACCTACTGACTGGAAGTGGACTTTATGTATTAATATTAGTCATAAAAACAGTTTTAGTAATGGTACAAAAAAAAACCCGTAAAAAAAAAGAGGCAAATGAAACAATAAGGTGTGTGTGTAATTGTTTTATTTAAGAAACCCCCCAACAAACCTCATAACTTTTATTTACACGCGTTTAAATAATTGTCATTTGGTGTGTCAAAGTAAATAAAAAAAAGCCAGCTGACAGGTTTGAATATTCACAATACAAGGATATACACAATCTCTTCAAAACTCATTTTAACTAAACTTTCAAAGTAGCTTTTTTTTAACACGTAGTAAAGGTGGTTTACCATATATATATATATATGATAATGATATCAAACGGATCAATGAATTGGGTAACGCCTGGGAAATTTGCGCAATTTCATATTGCCACTGTGCGAACTCTCAACTCTCAAGTGCCAAATTAAAATAATCACATAATTATTACGTGGGATCTGAAGGCACAACAGCCGTCTTTTTTTTGTATTAAAGCGGCAAACAGTTGCCAGCGAAATTCTTTGTAGTAATGGGCTAAAATACAGTAGATAGCCTTAAAATATATAAAAGAAATTGAAATACTACTTGTTTTATTACAGGCACCTTGTTAGCAGCATTAACAGCACTGGCATCGATATTAAAAAGAATAAGGACAAGAAGCAATTTTTTTTATCAATTTCCTTCTCAAGAAACCCTAGTTTTTAGATAGATAGATAATCAGTTTATTGTCCTTACATTAAGTAGTTACAAACAAATTTATAAAATAAAATGCCATACAAAGAAGACATGAATTTCAAACCATTTGTCTCTATGAGACTGGCAAAGTAGCGGTGTCAGCGCGTATTTCAAGTTCAAACATTCGATGGCGCCGAATTCTCCATAAATAATTTCATGTGTTAAGGGAAACCTGCGATACATAACACCCAGTAGATCGATACCAGAGATTGACACTCAGTAAAACCTCAACAAGCTGCTTATTTAGATAGATAAAAAAAATCTGTTTATTGTCCTAATATCTAAAAGTTACATAACAAAAATAAAAATAACAAAATAATATGAAAAGAAGAAATATAGCTCTAACATTTAGCTCAATGAGACTGACAAGCTCTCAGTGCGTGTAGGGGGGTTATAAAGACTGATATTTTGCAGAAATTCCTCTTAACCAGCTTTCGCCTTAATTGCCATAACACCTCACCACTGCCCGGATTGACTG
>JAKUCA010000635.1:0-11378 GCA_030567025.1 Geotrichum europaeum | reverse complement strand
GCCTGACAAACCAGCGAACGAAGCAAGTGTACTGATACACAATTTGTAAGTGCTACTTCGTCAGAGGTCAATACAAGAGAAAGTCTTTATTAATGCTAACCTGAACCAATATAGAGTTTGCTGCAACGATGAAAGAATCCAACCCACCAGAGCTCCAGGAGGGGAACGATTGTACTCTAAAGTCGATGTGTCTAGAGTCTTTGAAGACTTCTTCCGTGATGTTGCCAACAAAAAGAAAATCTGCTATGCCCGACTGTCATCAGATCACCGAAGAGAAAAGAGTCAAGTTGGGATCCTCGATAGATTCTACCCAGGAACAGCAATCATCAAATATACCGGAAGTGAACTCAATTCGACTCAGTATACTTGGAGCCCAAAAGTAACCTTTTTTTCAACAACTTGGCCACACAACCTCAAAAGGGTTTAGGTGCTTTTCATTTTTAAAAAAATAAAATAAAAAAAACAATACTTTTATTCACAATTAACCGAGACATCAAAATCACTCAATGATGAGTCCATGGCATTACAATGTAAATAATTTTAGTTTTTTTTTTTTCCAAAAGATTTGCAATCGTAAATGGAAAAAAAAAATTACACTTGTTTTGTCTTTGCTTTTAATGTAGGTTTCAGGCTACCCCAGACCATTGCTCAACATTTGTGGGAACCACAGGACGCAGGTTGAGGTCTAGAACTAATTGGCTAACTCTCTTTTTTTTTTTTTTTTTACCTTTGTAGCCTAAGTCTAACGGCGTAACTTTGTGCTTTGCTTTGGATGATCTTCAGGGTATGTGTGCTGATGCTGGATTTTTACAGACTTACTGTGCATATTGAACAACCTCTGCTAAATTGTGCTCGCATTCAAGCTTAGGTGAAATCGTGCTGTAATTGGGGTTCTTGTCATTAAGACTGTTTTTTCTGCTTTCTTTATTCTGCTGCTTTTTTTTTTTTTGAGATCACCAAAGTCTACTCATGTCAACTCATGTGATCCTGTGCATCATTACAGATTGCATGCTATGAGATGTGAACGAATGTACTGATTAAAATTAAAAATTGAAATTGTGTAAGACTGTTTGATTTTTTGTTACGCCTGGCTTTTTTTTGATTTTTATTTTATGAACTGGTAGACTAGTGTTTTTCAAGTGACCCTGTAATAATAATTCCATGGCAACAAAATACCGCATATACTTATATCAAGAGCCATTTGGAGCGCGCCTATGATCTGGAAATATAAATGTGTGAATGGATGGAATTGTCCCTCAAGAGAACAGTTACAAATTCTCTTTCTGTCGCTGCTATTTGTGAAGGAGCTCAGTAAAATGATCTTAAGCGGGCCGGAAAGACTTCAATCACATGTAGTGAAGCCGTCGGTCACCACAAATGTTCACTTACAAAGCATAATTGTTACTAGTTATCAGACAAAACATGAAGCCATAATTTGGTCCAGCAGTGTGGGCAACTAAACAAGATTTATAGAATAAAAGATCTCATAAGCGTTGGTATTAACACATGAAATCACTTAATTGAAATTTTTTTGAAAAAATGATTTACCTTTACCAAAGTCTTAAGTTTTATAAACTATTCTTGTTATTGAAAAAAAAATTAGTATATTCGATAAAATCCAAGTTCACAATTCTCCTCTTTTCCTGTATTTACAACAATTGATATAAGGCAATGCTAACACTTCAGATTTAAGAAAAAGACTCAAAATTAGATCTAGGTGAACTAGGTTAGAGACATCAAGATAAAGTCAATCATATATCATCTCTCGCCATAGCGCCTTGAATAGGAGGAGAACGTGTGGTGTCACCATACTCAAGACATAAAGGTGAAATAAAGATTAAAATTAAAACCAAATATTTGTTTCTCGGCTTTGAATACCTAACAAAGCGTTGCGACTATTGTTGAGTAGCGCATGCTTATAATTCAGATTTATTTAAATCTTCAGATATCATTTTCTTTAACACGTAAACTATAAAGCATATATACACTATAGTTTATTGTTGATCTACTAGAACATAAAATGCATTTTGCATAAGCTATGTTTCATGCATCATGTTCTAGATAAATATAAAAATAAATAAAAATAAAAAAAGCCGGTTTGTTGTCTTACCAAACAACTGGCAAAATGATCAATCAAAGAATGAATAAAAAGAAATTTGAACAGGTAAATCCCCCGGCCCAGTTTTGCTGTTTAGAAAAACCGAAATTTCTTCCAAACAGCGCTCGCTTAAGAAAACGGCAAAAAAAGTTATGATAGCAGCTCTTTTAACTCCAAACACATCTTATTGGGTATCTAAATAAATAGATCCCAATCAGAATAGTCTAGACATTACATGTCTTAAAGTTCAAATATTACTATTCGCGAGTTATTATCTCTAATGCAATTTTTTCACGTATTCGTTTGATGTCTTTCCACGATGGTATCTATTGTTGATGATTTACTGAGACAATGTATTATAAAAAATGGTATAATTTGATCAAGGGTTTCAATAATACTAGAGATGTATGTGTGGTTTTCTAAACTCGTGTTTCCTGTAATATAAGAATTTTGAAAACAGACGGTTAAAGAATTGAAAAACATTTAATATTTGTACTTTGAGTTAATGTGAGACAATGCAAGCTGCTGTTAGGTAAAACGCCTGTCTGCAGAATGAAAAAAAAAAAAAAAAAAAAAAACTGCGCAGCATTTGATATTTTGGGTGAGAGTACCCTTTATTAACCTTCATGTTTACTGACGACTGCATTACGCGTGTTTCATGGTTCTCTCGCCTGTTCGAGAACAATTTCCTGGGTTTTCTCGCGTATGGGGACCTAGCGGCGGTTCTTGAGATGATCCAAGGCCGTTTAAATATCATCTGCTAGCTCAGTCCCAAGCGAGATTAGGGTCTTCTCAGTATGCTCTTATTTTTTTTTTTTTTTCAATTCCCCCATCATAAAGTTTATCGTAAGTCTTAAACGCTTCTTTTTTATCGCCAGTTTTTTTTTTTTTTTTTTTTTTTTTTGGAATTTACTTTTAAGGTATCTTTCAAATAAATTCTCTCATTAAAAATATCACTTTATTATCTTCAACTTTATAACTCAAATATAGCACACATTGCACTTACAAACGTACAAAAATAAAAATTACACATCGATAAATAAAGGCGTAAATAAATAATAGGATAAGAGTGAAAAAAAAAATTGGAGAAAAAGGAAAAGACAATAAAAAGGGTTTCTCATTTAAATTGAAATCCATTTTTGTGTCATCGTAGTCATTATTGTTGTTAATTAACAAGAATTTTTAGAATTCAGAAATGTGAAAAGAGAGACACATAGCCGGTGGGTTCGTTGTAGGGAGAGTCGAGTGGGATTGTGTCTGGCAGGCAGGGGAATTTATTGCCTATTGAACTGGCAACTGCAGTCTCAGTGACGTTACTACTCAGTTCATCCAGGCCCAAATTCAGAGAGTAGCAGTTAGCGTTATCAGTAACAGGTATGTGACAGTAACTTTGATTGGTAGGAGGCAGGGGTACTGACTCTAGAGGCGACTTGACTTGGGTAAAAGCAAAGAAATCATTGTCATTTTCCCAGAAAAGCGCGTCTTCAGCGTGCAGATCAGCTTCCGCATTGTCACTGAACATGCTCACGGCCCCATCGCTAAATGGCGAGGGTGATTTGAAGTAGGAGTCGGCACCGGGTGAAAGCACAAATCGTGGTGAATCTACAGCGGAGAGACTGGTATCAATCTTGAGACCGCGAGATTCTTCGCAAAAAGACAGAGTTGTGATTGGGTTAACAAGATCGGGATTGGAGCTTGTATTGTTAGCAGCAGCCAAGCTAGCGGCTTTGATCATAATGTCGCTGTAGCTGCTGAAACGACTGTTAACCACTGTGCTAGTGATGCTATCAGTATCATTGGCCAGATCAACTGGGAATGAGCCCTTGAGCTCGGGGAAGGCACCAGCGAGCTTTTCAGACATTAGATCATACTCGAGATTTGACTCAAAGTACTGGTATATCGTATTCGTCAGATAATATTTGTCATACATTTGATTAAGAAACTGAGATATATTTTTCGGGAACTCGCTCTTGATGCTGGCTGTGTGGTCACTAAAAAGACGTTTTGCAAGTTTTTGAAACCAAGGGAGAAGAGTGTTTGCAATGTACTCTGGTGAAAGAATGTTGTCTTTAATCTTGAGATATGTTTCTTCAAGAAACATGACCTCTATCTCAGGGTAATCTGACGAGCGACCTCTAAATCTGCTGTCAGCAAGCATCTTAAGCTGGCTGATGAAAAGGTTTGTGCGAGTTGAGACCTGATCAAGAGACGGGCAACGGCGCTTACCGGTCTGTAGCGCGTGTGAATCGGGTCGACACTTTCGACCTTTTCCACCGGCTTGCTTGATCTGGAGACCATTGCTGCGCAGTAACGTTGAAAGCGTTGACTGAGGGAATGAGCGGCCGAAAGTTGCCAGCGCCCATTGACGAAGTTCTTTGGTTGAAGGAGGGGGAGACTGAGATGCAACAAATTGACATATTTTAAGTCTGGTGATATTGTCAATACCCTGACGACGTTTGACTATTCTGGTGGTGGTGTTAGTAGTAGTAGTAGTGGTAGAAGAGTGAGATGATTGAGGATTTTGCATTGGATGTGGGGGAAGAAGTGATATGAAGAAGAGTGATGGAGATCAAAAGGAGGAGAAGGAAATGAGAAAGTCGATAGGGGAGTAGGCGAGGTTTATATAATTGAGTATCTTCGAAGAAAAGGGATCAAATCTCGTTGAAAATCATGCATGTGTTTTTCTTTTTTAAAGTTATTTTCTTTTATTTCTGTTAATGTATATGTGATTTGAGACTAGACCCGTAGCGATAGTCAACTATTCACACCCTGTATCTCAGAAAAGGTTTCCGAGAAAAGCAGACCAAAAAAGAAAAAAGAAAAGAAAAACAATGAATGAACAGTTTCTATTGGCATAATCCAAACCATCCAATAGCTGTGACAGAAATTCAAACTGTTAACTGGAAGAGGTGCTAAGGACGTTGATCGACCGGTCAAGGATCTTGAAAACTGGTGAATGACAGTCTAAGCATTTAGCTCTTGGTTCATGGCTTGTGAAGGCTTATACTCATATGAGGTGGTGTTCGCAGCAGGGAATGGACGGAAGAGGAGAAGAAACCAAAATAGGTAAAATGTGATGAGCGGCTGTGTTTATTTTTTAATCTTTATTCGTATTCAGTAGGTTTTTAAGTTTTACATGTTTAATTGTTCCTTTGATTTGTGGGTTTCTATTACGGGTTCACTGAAGACTAAACTTTCACCGTTGAATTGAATTAACTGCCTGTTTGGGCATAGCGCTGAGTATGAGCCCCCATGTAATCAACGAAATTAAAAAAAAAGAAAAAAGAAACGTTAATCCATAAGTCACGGGCCGCGCCTTGCTACAGTGACAATTAACCGGTCACTAGCAACAACAAAAAAAAAAAAAAGCTGAGTGAAGAACAAAGTTTCACGCCGCAACAAAGCTCGTATTTGATTTGCTGCGTCCTGGCGAAGTATCACATAGATGATTAATAGAGATCATGAAATATTTGATGGAGATGGAATTTTCTGAGTCATGCTTAGCCATTGAGTTTTCTAAAAGAAGGAAAACAACGTGTAATTGTTACTACTGCCATCACAACCACTACAACTACTCGGGCTATTTCGACTATCATTAAAACAGCCGCCAACCTCTAGAATGACCATGCCATTTCATAAGTGCTATTGAAGGATAGTAAAATTAATTAAAAATTCTCATAAGGCTGTGCTCTTAATTTTTGAACACCCATAAAGAGCCAAAAAAAAAAAAAAAAAAAAAAAAAAGTCATATTTTTACAAGCCTCTCAATTGTTTGGATACCAGTAAAGTTGCCTTATTGATTGTAAAGATATTTTGACTTCTCTATAATGTGTAAATGCGTTTTTGATTAGTGCCATTTTGTTGACTTTTTTTTTTTTTCCTGCCGGCCTGTTACAGGCCTATTCAATTATCATTGTCAAAAAAAAAAAATAAAAGAAGTTACTCGATTGGGTTTTGAAAAAGTTTGATAACAAAATTCTCAAACAGATGTAACTTTTTTTTTTCATGCAAAGAAGGTAATCCACAGCTTTCAGGAATAGATTGGTGCTATTTACGGATGTTCAGTGCTGTTGGTATGGTTAGATACTGAAGGAAAACCGTTAAATCTTTTGGAGTTTAGGCAAAATATCACTCTACAAACAACTCAGTTTTTTTATTATTTAATTACTCTATATATCAGGTTTAAACGGTTAGATCTAAAAAGTTATTTTGTTCAAGAATTAAAAAAAAAAGAATCAAGTGTGAACTACGAAATTGCCAAATCTCATCAAGGGAAATCACGAGGGGCCTTCTGGCGTTTCTGGTTGGCTTCTTAAAAGACAAAAAAAAGGTGAAATAATCGACTAGAATCAAACAAGATAATAAAAAATAAAAATAAAAAAGGGACTCGTAAATCGAATTAGGCTGCAAGGTTTCCTCTTACCTTGTTTTGGTCCTAATCTTTCAATCCTATGAGATCATCACCCAAAGCCTAAAAAAAGCCGATGGAATTAGCATTGTCTAATAGTACATTTTCCAACCCCACTGTCTAAGTCCAGAAAGGAAGATCCTAGTTGATCTGTGCATGTATATCACATATATCATAGACACTTTTTCTAACAACGTGCATTATGAAAATTCGACAAAAAACTTGCATAAAATGTTCAATCGTTCTCAATGATTCCAGATGTTGTAAAGCGGGCAAAACATTATCATGAAAAATTGTCAAATAACTGGATCATTAGTAAATTCATCTAACCAGGACCTGCCATCAAAATCCTTTGTATAATCATATATCACGTCTTGGTGATTTTCTTATTGTTTTAAGGTAACGCTTTTCTTTGACGCAGTGAAGAATAAAATTGATAGTAGTAGTAATGTCAGCATAAGTTAGTTAGTAATTAATTAGTCGCTGAAAATAATGCTAACCTTACCTGGGTCTAGGGCTATTTGTAGCGCGTCTTAATCCGTCGGCGTAAGAATTCGGGAAGGCAGGAAACTTTTCCATGAGCCGCAAGATTGTCTCACCGAAGAGGATCAAGATAGCTTAATTGAACAATAATTCAGGGAAAACCTGACTTGCATCTGATGCAGCGTTCTATTACTGCAAACGGTTTGAGTCAGTAATGCTAAACCTGAGCTGCCGATTGCTGCAGAAATATTTTACTCTTCTCAAGCATTCCATCAAGTGGTGTGGATAGATAATGCTGCTAAATCAACGGTAGTGTTGAAAAATTTGACCTGATGGGGAATCGGCCTGGGACTCCCTAGGGTCTCCAGTGTTACCTACCCTTCACCACAATACGATGCTGTTCTAGAACTTGAGTCGAGGGTGACTTTACGATTTGGTATAAGCAGGAGCTTGATATTTTGTCATACATTTTAAAAAGGGCAAAGACTAGACGAAGCTTTGGATGAAACTACAAGAAAACGAGTATAGTACAAAGAAGAGAGCTGGTTTGTAAAGGAGAGGAAGGAGAAAAAAAAAAAAAAAAAGTCAAACACGCTTTATTTTTTAGTGAAAATAAATGCAGCAGGCATACTGAACTTGCTATCATTCACCAATTCTCTGAGTCTGCACTTGCAGAAAAGTTGTGAAAAAGTCAACATTCTTTAATTTTGAACGATGAAATTAGGCAAGTATTAATTTGATCATTGATGTGCACCTATGCCAGCAAGTTCAAAAAAAATATTTTTCTTTTGTTTGGTTTGGATTTGCTTTGCTTTTTACATTTAATACATTTTATTTTCAAATATCAGGATTCAGCGATTTTTCGATTTTATTTTTTTGATTTTCCTTTACATTTTGGGCTTTTTTTTTAAAAAAAAAAATTAAGGTTTTTGTATTTTCGTTGTATTTAAATCGGTTTCAAGAATTCTCCAATGGTAGTGGAAACCTGAAGTAGTCTGCTTATGGTTGATGTTCTTCTTCGATACTCGCTGAGAGTTGTAAGCTCCGAAACTACCCATTTTCAACGGCTTTTTTTTTTTTTGTTTTATTGTTTTGTTTTGTAGTCAAAACCTGGTCCGACCACGCGTGCTAAACAAGAACTGGTATCAGTAATGATCTAGATATCAGGATAGCTGTTGGCAAATGCAGTCATAACAATAGTGATATAACCACTGACTTTCTTACCACAGCCGTTAAATAGGCAATGTAGATAATTTTTCATTTTATTTTTGTTTGCTCGATTGTGATGGTCAATTGGCGAGATTTGTCTCAGCGCATCGTTTTATCAGTAGTTTACTTTCGAGGTGCCCTGTTGTCACTCAAACATTCAAGATTTACGGATTGTGTATTTTTCTTTTAGCAACAGTTAAGCACGTTTTTTGATGCTGGCGGAGTCTCTGGTAAATATTTTATGATGGAATGATAACGCAGGGGAATCTGCAATCTGCCGTTAGGTCACAGTGGATAAAATATAACATGCTACTGACAAGCGAGCTGCTTCACATGAGTATTTGCACCAAAACCCGCAGTAATTAGTTTTATTTTGGTTATTTGTTACATTTAGATATTTTAATGTTGCGGCCAACATATCAGCAAATCACAATTGTGAACGTGCTTTCCGTCGGAAGGTCCGATTAATAGTTAACGATACAATCATTCATGTATTCATAGCGTAACGGTCATATTGCTTTTGTGGTGCAAATCGCTTGTGGTTGCAAGTAATACTAAGACAAAAAAAAAAAATTGTTTCAAGCTTATTAGAAATCACTTCGTCGTGTTAGCTGGCAGGTGATCAACAAAAAAATTGGATATGACATAAATTAAAGATATCTACAATTTTCATAGATTTGCCTAAGACGTGATTAGACGGGGCCTAACAGATACAGAAACCAACGGTACTAATGCCACTTGTAGTCATGGCGATTTCTGCCAACAGTACCGCCAAGCTCATATTACTAACCGCAGGTTTGGGATGAATAAACAAGCTTTGGTAGAGTGAACCTAAAAGGAATGTTTTGTTAAGCTTTGGAAGATTTAAACAAACCTGGTTTACCGAAAACGACGTAGTTTTTAATTAAGGGTCGAGTTTCTGGTACCGATGGCTGGCAGACAGGTTAACTGCTGAGCTTGAATTAATAAGAGACAGGAGTCGAATTAGCTACAAGGTAATAATACAGTAATAATGAAAGATATCATTGGTCTAAAAGTATCATATCTTGACCATGTAGTGTGGCAATTTAGAAGACCCCAGATTGGGGGCACCAGTCTAAATCATAATTAGGTTTGAATTTTTCCCAGCGTTACATTGTATAGATCTGCACTCGAATGTTGGAGAAAGGGAATAGAAGGTTAGAAAAAATAAATTAAAAAAAAAATAGAAAAGCGTAAAGAAATTGACATGGAAAATTGCTTAATCACAACGGAGACAGGGGGTTTAACAAGTGTTCAACACTATTGACTAAGCTGGGAATTAGACAATATTGGTCTAACTATTCTATCAAGCTTTTGAATTAAAAAAAAAAGGTGTAAAAAAACAAAATATATACAATCCTTCAGAAGCGACCATAAACAAGTGACTTAACAACCGCGGGGCCGTCGGGTTCACCTAAGGGGAACACAATACTGGAAAGCGACTAGTCATTTGGCTTTAATGCAGAACCGTTTTTTTTGTGTATTTTGTCGGTACTGGCTGTCGTTAGAGTCGATATTATTGGCGATAGGGCAAGTAAGCTAGACCGTTGTAAACCTTGCAATTAATATCATCGATTCTTATGGTGCATACACAAATCTTATAGTTAATCTCAAAGTTTGACGTAACAGTTATCATGACATCATGCTAAATGGCAACTAACCTGTCACTTTGAATGATCCGGTTCTAAATGTAATAACCTCTTCTGATAACAGGAAACTCAGGTTCTTTTGCGTTCTCTTGATAGAATCTTAGAATATAGAGATAAAAGAGAACTGTGTACCTATATCCCTTCCCAGCTGACAAAAACCTCTTGCCTCTCAGCATAAAATCCGAGCCGGTTTTGCGTGCAACATCATTCAACCATCTGACACAAAACTTTTTTTTTCTATTCTATCTCTTCTTCTTTTTGTTTTTCATATCTTCCTCGCAGCTACCTGCCTAGAGAGCACAATCAATGATATTGTTCAGTTGCAGACTGGTGTATATTCAATAGTTTAGGATAAAGCTACGTCTAGTATGATTGTTGCTGTGATCCGATAGATAAGGTACAAAAAAAAAATCATCTTCACGACTTCTAATGCTACACCAGCGGGGTTCCAAATTGATTGCTTCAAGGATACTGGAACCATGAAATCAAAAACAAAAACCAAAAAAATATGACTGTTGACTCATATGCTACAACCCTACAATATCCGAATAGTTTGCCTCATTTCAGGAGGGATTTCTATTTGTTCTTACATTAGATTGTTATTACAACAAAGAAGTGCTTCGATCACAAAAGCTCAGTGATGCTTCCCATTGTATTACACCCAGCTTGTGTCCCTAGAAAGGGAGATCCCGTTTACCCAATGCTTTGTCACGCACCTGTGCGTAGTCTGACAAAAGGTAGCATTAGACTGATAGCGGGAACTATTCCTTTTAGAGTAAGAAATCCCGAGGTAGCATGATTGTGTCACGATGCATTATTCGTCGGCATGGTGTGTCGTGACAATCCCCCCCTCCTTTCTAGTCCACACCTTTATTGAGCAGGTTGGAAAATCTGCTCAGTGGACTAGAATCATTTGTTCTTTGGAGGGTGAGGTCTATGTCCTCATCCATAGGCATCCATGCCACCGCACCGTCTGCTACATTAGCAGGCCATAGTTTATCAACACTTAGCCATTGTTGATCTAAAGTTGTAGCTTGATCAGGAGCTGGGGCAACTTGGTATAGCTGCGGGTTACGCTTGGCTGAGATTTGGTATGGGCCTAGCCAGTCGGGACGTTGGGCTTTCAGTCCTTGGTGTTGTCTCACAACGCTGTTAACCCAAACGTAATCCCCAACCCGTTGACCCAAACTGATATAGACAGAGTGGCACTTTGAGCTCAAAATCCGTATTTTTTTTTTTTTTTTCACAATGACAGTTTGTTAAAGAGACCGAAAAAAAGGAATGTGAAAGGGAACTTTTTTTTTTTCTCAGGTTCTCGGTATGTTCCGTAAAAAAAAACTAAAGCACTCTAAGCTCTACACTTTTGGTATTACAAAGTAAAAAGGACTAACGGCATCACGGCACAAATGCAAAAAATCCAAAGTAAATCTGTCAAAAAAAAAAAAAAAAAAAAAAAAAAAAAAAAAAAAATTCAAATTTCGTAATCTTAAATTTTTTAAAAATAAAATTT
>JAKUCA010000634.1:0-11379 GCA_030567025.1 Geotrichum europaeum | reverse complement strand
AGATGATGATGATGATGATTATCAAGCTAGCGACGCCGAGGCTGGCCCAAGTAGAGTTGATCCCAGTGATGATGACTTGGTTCAAAATGTTGTTCAAGAGTTACAAGAGGACGAAGAAGAAGAAAAAGAGGTTGCTCCAAAGCCTAAACCTCGCAGAACTAGTAAACCTCAAACCAAAAAGCCACAGCTCACTTATCAAGAAAGAGTTAATCTTGCTTTATGGAAACATCACCCTTCTTTGAAAACTGTATATGAAGATCTCGCTGCTAGCGAAGAATACGAGCCAAAGTTGCGCCCTGAGCCCCCTGGGATGACCATCAAGCTACTGCCTTTCCAAAAAGAAGGTCTCGACTGGCTTATCCGACAAGAAAAAACTATTTACAACGGTGGTATTTTGGCAGATGAAATGGGCATGGGTAAAACCATCCAAATTATTGCTTTATTTTTGTCCGATACGGATCGTAAGGATCCTATTTTGGTGATTGCACCGACGGTTGCTATCATGCAGTGGAGAAACGAAATTAACGCGCATACTGGTGAAAAGATGTCTATGCTTATTTTCCACGGCACTAACCGAACAAACTCAGTTAAGGAATTTTCTAAGTATGATGTGGTTTTGACTACTTACGCTACGATAAGTTCTGTTTACCGGAAGCAGCAAACTGGGTTTAAGAGAAAGAATGGAGTTTTCAAGGAAGAAAGTGTTCTTCACAAGGTTCAGTTTCATCGAGTTGTTCTTGACGAAGCCCATAACATTAAGGATCGGAACTCATTGACTGCCAAGGCAGTCTATCAGCTCAAGACTTACAAAAGATGGTGCTTGACTGGTACCCCTTTGCAGAATCGTATCGGTGAGATGTACTCTTTGTTAAAGTTTTTGAGAGTCCAACCCTTTTGCGAATTCTTTTGCAAAAGCTGTGATTGTCGTTCATCTACTTGGAACTTTCAAGGCAACTATTGCAAGCAATGCAATCACTCTTACATGACCCATCTCAGTTTTTTCAATCACTCACTGTTACGAGTTTTGCAGGATGGTGATAGTGCCGGGGCCATGAGCAATATGAGACTGGTTCTCAAGCAAGTCATGCTTCGTCGTACTAAGGTTGAGAGGGCTGATGATCTTGGTTTACCGCCAAGGGTTACTGAGGTCAAGAGGTATTTTTTCAACGAAGAAGAAACAGACGTCTACTCAAGTATTTACTCTGATTCTATGAGAGCCTTCAACACCTATGTTGCCCAGGGTGTGGTTTTGAACAACTACGCCAACATCTTTAGTTTAATTACTAGAATGAGACAGATGGCTGACCATCCTGATCTGGTTTTGAGAAGACATGCTGATGTCTCAACTGGACAAAATACATTAGTATGTCAGCTTTGTGACGACGAGGCTGAAGAAGCAATTAGATCCAGATGCCATCACACTTTTTGCCGCATGTGCATCAAGGAATATTGTGAGGGATGGGTAGGCGCCGAAAAGGACTTGGAGTGCCCTGTATGTCATGTAAGCCTCACGATCGACTTGACTGCGAGGGCATTAGAGGCTGACACTGAAATTGTTAAAAAAGGGTCGATTATCAACAGAATTAATATGAACGGTAACTGGAGAAGCTCTACCAAAATCGAAGCCCTTGTTGATGAGCTCTACAAGTTGAGAAGTGATAAGCAGACAATTAAGTCGATTGTCTTTTCCCAGTTTACCAGTATGCTTGACTTGGTTGAGTGGCGGTTGAATCGAGCTGGCTTCCAGACCGTCAAGCTGCAAGGTAGCATGTCTCCTAGTCAAAGAGATAGTATCATCAAGCACTTTATGGAGACGCCATCAGTGGAAATTTTCTTGGTCTCCCTCAAGGCGGGTGGTGTTGCCCTCAATTTATGCGAAGCTTCTCAGGTGTTTATACTTGACCCCTGGTGGAACCCTAGTGTTGAGTGGCAGAGTGGTGACAGAGTCCACAGAATTGGCCAACACCGACCTGTCAAAATCACAAGACTCATTATTGAAGATAGTATTGAGTCGAGAATCGTGGAATTACAAGAAAAGAAGGCAAGCATGATTCAGGCCACAATTGGTAATGATGATGCTGCCATGAACAGATTGACACCATCTGACATGCAGTTTTTGTTTGTCAATTCGTAAAAGTTGAATATTTCATTATTATCATCATACAGAAAATAAAACTAATTAAAGCAAAAAAATAAATAAATAATAATAATGCAAGTGTATGTGTGAAAAGAAAAAAAAAAAAATCAGCTATATAACTTTTTAAAATCAGCCCGAGTCCTCCACTTGTTGCCGTATTTGCGAATGGAGAACAAAAGAACAATCAAGCACAAGCCTAAAAGACCCCAAAGCATGTAGAGCCAATTAAAGCCAAGCCGAGATTCTTGCATTGGCTGGGCAATAAAAGTAGACACGGCAGCAAGTACCATTCTGATCAGATTGTTGACCGCCACGCCCGAGGAACCTCGCCCGGGCAACGCGTCAACAAGGTAGGTCATGCACGTACCAAAAATAATCATTGAGGACATGCCGTAAAGAAATGAGCCAATCAATGGCACAAACCAAAAGACCTGGTACTGTGCCGTCCAGCCAAAAAGAATGAGGGCAAGCGGGTACATGACGGCGCCGATAAAAACGTGCGCAGCAAAGCGCGCCTCGGGGATAAAAACGCCATTATTGGCGGCTTTTACACGGCGCACAACCTTGTCACTGTATCGGCCGGATAGAATACTTGAGAAAATGTAGCCAAGGGTGTTGGGCAAGTACATGAGACCAACAATTACTGGGGAAAAATTGTAGGGCGCTCCAGTGTAAAGAGACTCAATGGAAACGTTTAAAAAGTAGAGACAGAAGAAGCAAAATCCATTGTAAGAAATCGCAAGTAGTACGGGTGGATAGGTGAGAAATTTCAGGCTTTTCAAGGGACGTATAAAAAGAAGAAAGGCCTTTCGTGAGGGATTGGCCATGTTAAACTCTTGCAAAGCTGTTGCTGCTGCATTTGGGGCAGAGTCAGGTACATTTTCCTCTGTCCCTGTCAGTACTCTGTCTAATGGGGCTTCTGCCTTTTCCTGTTCGTTAGATTTGGTGGGTACTTTTTGGAAAGATGGGATTTCCTCTTCTCTGAGGGTCTCTGGGAGCAGGAACAAGAGCAACATCAGGATCACGGCGCCAATAATGACCATGAACCACTGGGTACCTTTCCAACCCCATCTTTCAACAATAGCACCGCCAGCAAGTGGGCCCACGAGAGGACCAACGAGTGGACCTAAATAAAAATAACTAATGGCAACGCCGCGTTTAGTGGGGATATACATGTCGCCAATGGTGCCGGCGCCGACAGACTGCACCGCCGCGGCACCCGCGCCCGACAGCACTCGGAAAGCCATGAGCATTCCCATAGAGGTGGATAGTGCGCACGCGACCAAAAAACCGACAAATACAGTAAAGGAAAGAATGTAAACTGTGCGGCGACCAAAGATCTCGCTACTACTGGACCACCATAATGGGAAGATACCAAGCGAGAGTACGTATAGGCCGTATGAAATGTTGACGAGGCCCTTGCGACTGCGGTCGCCATGTTCCAAATCGTCGAGAATTGAGTCCATAGCCGGTAGGATAATGGAGCCAGCCATGGGTCCAATCGTGGCCGCGAAGGCAATGGTGAAAATCATGAGTACTTGTGCATGCTTGGGATAATTGTGGGGTTCAACTTGCTCGGGGATTAAGCAGAGGAAAGCGAGCAAGCCGCGCCGCTCGTTGCGTGGTACTATGGAGTAATCTTCAAGACTATCAGTCTTGGCATCAGCCCCGTTTTGGGTTTTATCGTTGGTGACTTCGTCATGGCTGCTGATAGAAGTGTCAGTCAGCTTACGAGTGATGGGTATAGGCGCCGGGTTGGCGGACTCTATTTCATTCTCAGACGTGTTTGACAGTGTTGGGTTCATGACTTTTTTTTTAAATTTTATTTTAAAAATTAAAAAATCAATATCTAGCTATCTGAGAAAGTGTTTAAGTGTTGGATGCAAAAGGAAAGGGTTTTTGGAAGTTTCCGAACAAGAAAAAATATTAAAAAGGATTAAACCGTTTAAACTAGATGCATCGGTAGGAACGTCGAGACTCTTTATACCTTTTTTTTTTTTTCTAATTAGCACGGCGTTCTGAGGAAAAAAGTTCATGACTTGGAATTATTGAGCAAGAACTGCAATGAAAGATACAGCAGGAACTTGGAAAGCAGACGTGACTAAATTTAGAGATGTATAGAATAAATAAGGAACAACCCACCCGTTGCATTGTTTTTTTTTCCGGCTCGAATAGATGCTATGATAACAATTTTGCGTAATACCTGTCGGGGGTAGTTGAAATGCGCGTTCACCAATTACAAAAGTGTCACAGGGTTTTGTCATCTAACCGGATTATTAGTCTTTTTTTTTTTTTATGGCGTACAAATTAATAATGTGAGTTCTCAAAGTAGCAAATGCCAAAAGCTGGTCCTTCCAGAAAAAAGAACAACTTCGGGTGTATGGTCCCTTTCAGGGCCCATTTTTTTGTCAGGCAGAGCTTTTCTTGAAAACAAAAAAAAAAAAAAAAAGACTGGCACAGAAAACGGCAGGGCCCTCAAGTCTCCCAGGCTCTATCGATGTAATAACAAAAAGAATTAAAGACGGGTCGTCACTACCGGCTGTCGCTGAGCCAGCGAGTAACAAGATTTAAAGAAGAGAAAAAAAAAAAAAAAAAAAAAAAAGGTCTTAACAGCTATTAGTCGTGCAGCTAGGACTCGACCAAAAGGACCACAAAGAGTATCGCGTAGATAAGACAGTTAAGACAATACTCAACTGTTGCAATAAAAGTTCCAGAAAGAGATTCTTGCCGATGCGCGTGAAGCTTCAAGGCTTGGCTTTTTTTTTTCTCGAATAGCCGCGCAGGCTGTATGCACTCGAGAGCAACAGCCGTGCTCTCGAAAAGAAAATAGCACTGTATTAACTAGTTAGACAGCCTTGCTCATTTTGCTTCGAGCATTCACCCGAAAAAACAGTATTACAAAAGTTGCGGCGACAGCCCTTACATGGAACTTTTTTGTTTTTGTAACTTCGGGTTATTGCTCCCATAAGTTTGTGAATCACTCTGGACCTTGTAGATGACACTTTAAAGTCTTTGGCATAACCCCCAAGCTCTTACATTTTAATAACTTTAGGCTAAATTCTAGTTTCAAATATGGAACCTTTTTTGTAAGCGTCTTCGTAGTCGAACAAGCGCCAGCTTGAAATGGCAATTTTGTTAAAGAAACGTGAGCTTCAAGACATTTTTTTTTTCTTTTACAATTCGTAGGTTATATTAATAGCTACATGGATCGTGACACATACATCATTATCATTCAGATCGATATATATAAAAATTTATTAGACTCAATTAAAAACAAAATTAGTTGTGATTTTGCTTGGTAAGTTTGTCACATACTACCGGTGACTAAGTTGATACGCCCATAAAAGCTTAAACAAGGATTAACTGCAAGGACATGTCAAATGACAGTCGTAGATTGCAATGACTCCCCACTTTGTTTTTGAAAAGACAGTTCTTTATTTCAATTTTTTTTTTTTTTTTGAAGCAAAGTTTCCAAAATGATACTTTCTAGGATTGCTTACGACTTGACTGGTCAGAGTATTTTTGGTTTAAACGACACTGCGGTTGAAAGAAGTGAATGATCATTGTATACCTTGAAGCTTTGCTGATGGCAATTGATTTGCGGTAGAGCTGCCCTGAAATACCAAAGACAAAAGTGTTTGTGATTGGGAATACTTGTTAATATGCATAAAGCAGAAATTAGTATTGTAAAAAAAAAAAAAGGAACTATGACATACAAGAAGTTTGAGTATGTTACAGTTATCACGAGCGTTACAAGTCTTGAAGTGGTTTTTTAATGGCATTCTTTTTGCCCTAATAGTGGCTGATTAGGTTGTATTTAGTTAAGGTTGAGAGCCTCCTTCTCCCGCCCGTTTTCAGGCTACCAGAAAACTTTTTAGTTCCTTGAATAATAGGATTTTTTTTTTTTTCATTTATTTTTTTTTTTATTGTTTTGTTCCTTACAGATTTTCTTAGGATCCCCGTTCTATCGTTAATCCTCTGTTACGTTTACTCTGCTAGACAATATTGATGATGATTTTTTCTTAGATATGGAGCTTTATTAGCCTTAACTAAGCAGGCCCAGCAAATCAAAACAATTTTTTTTATTTTATTTTTTTCTGTTTATTTTTTTTTTAAACCATTCCACTTTATTCTCCTTCCTACTTGATCCACACCTCCTTCTTTGTTCAAAATCGGCACACCACACCACAACTACTTTTGCAATGTCTTTTCAAAAGTTTAGACCGCTCATTAATTTGGGCACTCGTGCTCCCGCAACCCCCTTTGTTTCCCGGACACTGCGTTTACACCAGCAGCCCCGGGCGGCGCTTTTCCCCTTGACGCCGCGCTCGACGACCCCCATGATGCGCTGCTACTCAACCTCGCAGCGACCGGGCTCCGACACCCCTAAATTCCGGTACCTTTTTGGCATTGTTGTGCTTTCTTCAATCGGTTTTTATTTTGCTTCGCGCTCACTTGATAAAAAGGCGCCTGTGAAATACACTGAGGCCGACTACGAAGCGCATAAACGCAAAGTCCGCCTCATGTACAAAAAATCAGCGTTCACACCAGCGGAGGCAGCTGTTGTCTTTGTCCTTGGTGGTCCCGGCGCTGGTAAGGGCACCCAGTGCGCCAACCTTGTTCGCGACTATGGCTTTGCGCACCTTTCGGCCGGCGACCTTTTACGCGAAGAACAAACGCGTGAGGGATCCGAGTACGGTCAGCTTATTGCTGATTGCATCAAGGAGGGCAAAATCGTGCCGCAAGAGGTCACAGTTGCGCTTTTGCGTAATGCCATGAAAAAGGCCATTGTTGAGCGGTTTGGAACCCCGGGCTATGATCCCGAGGTTGATGGTCCTTGTCGTTTTCTTGTCGATGGATTCCCACGAAAGATGGATCAGGCCCTAAAGTTTGAAGAGGATGTGGCCGTGGCCCGCTTTGTGCTTTTCTTTGAGTGCCCCGAGGAAGTTATGCTTAAGCGTTTGCTCAAGCGTGGTGAAACCTCTGGTCGTACTGATGACAATGCTGAGAGTATCCACAAGCGCTTCCAGACTTTTATCGACACTAGTATGCCCGTAGTCGAGTATTTTGATAAGGCCGGTAAGGTTGTCAAGATTTCTTGTGATCAGCCCGTTAGCAATGTCTACCGCCAGGTCCAACTCGTGCTGGCCGAGAAGATGGGCATTTAAATCTTACTTTGAGGACAAAAAAGAAATAAAATTAAAAGCGCACTCTCCCACATACACTGTAAATATTAATGAATAAACATATACTAACATATTAAAGGAGTATATACTTGATTCCTCAAACTTTGCAATTCCATTTTAATTCTTTGTTTTATCAGCTTCCTTCTTTTCACCATCCTGATCGCCATTCAACAAATCCTTGTTCCGGGTTACCGCCCGCACAACCTCCTGGAACGCCAGCATCGACTTGCCGGACTTGGCCTCCGTGGACGCAGTCTCGGCAGCCTCGAGTTCACGGTTAGCCAGCGAGACCTTGGCAAGACGCGCCGCAAGCGTCGGCGTGGGCTCACCATCCTCGCCCTCCTCAAGCTCGTCAAGCTTGAGCGCGGCAATTCGGTTGGCCAGGCGAACCGCCTCAATACCCTTGCGCAGCTTTTGGCGCGCGTTGAAACCAGCGCGAATGTTGGGCAGCAAGTTCTCGGTTGCATTGGCGGCCTTCTCGTCGGCGATCCAGGGGTGATTCAAAAGCTCAGGTGCCGTGGGCCGCTTTTCAGGGCTAGGGTCAAGCATCTTGGAAATGAACTGCTTGGCCTCGGGTGAGATGGTCTTCCAGTAGCGCTCGTGGAAAACAAGGAATCCAGTATCCTCAACCTCAGCGAGAAAGTCATCAATGGTCTCAGCCCGGAAGGGTGAGTAACCAGAAAGAATGGTATAGGTGATGACACCGAGCGACCAGATATCGCAGGGCTTGCCATGGCCAGTACCGAGTAAGACCTCGGGCGCGGCGTAGCCAAATGATCCCGCCATAGATGTAAGCTTTTGATTAGGGTCCTTGAGTGACTTGGCAATACCAAAATCAGCCAGCACTAGCGATGAATCCGGCGCCGATGTCAGGTAAAGCAAATTTTCGGGCTTGAGATCGCGGTGCACAATGTCGCGTTTGTGTAAATAGCTGATGGCATCCAGGACCTCGCGGATAGTAGCAACACCATCCTTCTCTGTAAATTTTCCATAGTCACAGATACGGTCAAAGAGCTCACCGCCAGTGGCAAGCTGGGTGACAATATAATACTTTTCTCTCGACTCAAACCAAGACTTGAAGGCAACAATGTGCGGATGATGCAGGCGCTGCAGCATCTGAAGTTCATCAATGACCATTTGTTCATTTCCATGAAGGTTCTTTTTAAGAATAATCTTAACAGCAACATCCTCGTTGGTAGGTATGTGAGTAGCACGCTTAACAATGCCAAAGGTGCCAGCGCCAAGCGTTTTACCAAACCTGTACTCTGCCTTGAGCTTGTAGGACTCGGGCTGACCAGACACACGATTTAAAAATGATTGGAAAGTGGACATGGGTGGGGAGGTAATGGGAGAGGTGGCAGATGGGTAATAATAAAGGGAGAAGATTAAAAGAAAGGAAAAGGGAGGGGCTCAATATAAATAAAATAAAATAAAAATAGAAGTTTTTGGCATTTTAGATATTGTTGCTGCTCTCGTTCTTGGGCTATATTAAGGCGCATTCAGGGAAGGCGAATTGAGAAGGGGGGTGAAAGTATTGCAGTGAATTCCGCAAGTAGCAAACTTTTTTGGCGAGATTCGGGGGCTGCGCATGCGTTACGGATAACGCAGCGAGCATAGACGTGTAGTATAGTAGGGAAGAAAGCAACAGCCGCAGGACTGTCGCAGCAGCAAGGCGGGTAACGAATGCGGCTGATTCTATTTTCGAAAATGGTAATTGAGAAGCGACAGAAAAGGATATAAAACTACGGAGATAAGCACAAAGACACAAAAGGTTTAATTAAAAAGGTATAAGATATATAGCTTAATTTTATATATTATTTTATGTTTTATTTCCCTTTTTTTTTTCGTTTGTTGAAAGATCCGATCAGTCCGGGGTGGAAAAAACGCTCACAACAAAGTTTATTGCTGGGCCGGTCAAGAAACAACTCTGGTGAGCACAAAACAAACTATAACAAAAAAAAAAAAAAAAAACTCTTTATGATGATTGATTCTTTTTTTTTTCAAAAGCGAGACCCGAGCCCAACGCTGAACTTGCAAATATAAAACCAATTTGGAATCTGCTCCTTTTTTTTTTTTTTTGATTTCTTTCATTCTTCTTCTTCCCTTTTGTCACCATTCTGTTGACGCTTTTTCTTTCTACATAAACTTTGCCTTTTTTTTCTTTGCTACATAACTAATTCATCACTCAAATTATTAACCATGAAGTTGCAAGCCCTTATTCTTTCTGTCTGTCTCGGTGCCGCTTTGGCGCAATCCACAACCGAAACTGCTTCTGTCATTGTCTTTAAAAGCAGCAGTAGCTTTGACGTCCAGTCCTACTACAGCTCGCTCAATTATAACGTTGTTTCCTTTTACGACAATTTCCTGCGCAACGAGAAAAACTATATTAAAGATTACCAGCGCTTTTTCATCTCGCACACGTTCGAGGGTGCTGGCACTTGGGGTAGCGTGCTGCCACAAATGACCACCTATACGGACGACTCGTTCACAACGGTGCTAAGCGCCACGCCCGAGCTCGTTACCGTCCTGGCCAGCGTTGCGACCGAGTTCCCTTGGTATAGTGACTGGGTCAAAAAGAACCCCTTCACTGTTGCCACCGCCGCGGCCGCGTCGACAGGCTCGACTTCCGGCGCCGCTGAGGCGGGCCTTGTGCAGGTCTCGCGTCAGTCCATGAAGCTTGCCTTTTCCGTTTTTGCTGCCTTGTTTGTTCTTTTCTTCATGTCTTTTGTCGGCTTTTAACTTTTACCCCTCCTCCCTCCCTCCTATTAGTATCAACACCAGCAACCAAGAGAGTAATTTTTAATAATCAAGCCCGGGGCACCACCGGCTCAAACATTGTACAAAAAAAAAATGTCGCAATATAACATTATATATATACTGGTTATTCATACGCCTAGCGGTGATAAATAATACATATTTCATATTACATCCCAATAAATAAAAAAAAAAATGTGTGTGTGCATGACCGAAAAAGTACTCGAGACAAACAAGCTCTCCCTAATCAACCCACCCAGGGTATATTTCACAAGCCTAGCCAAAAACTTTTTGCTCAAGAATAGCAGGCTGATTCCAAATATATCCTTGTGAATAATCCCAAGAGCAATATCCATTGCAAGCTTTTTTTTTTTTTTCTCTCTCTCTCTTTTCATATCCTAGCTTAAAACTGCGGATGGTTGGGGTGGAGGCCAGTAATACCCTGGAGGGGGTGGTGAAATGTTAGCGTGGCTCGCGCGTGCCCGTGCTCAGCATCAACGACAAAAAAAAAAAAAAAAAAAAAAAAGACCAAGACTTGAAAAGGTGTAAAGTCTTCTCGTCAAGACTGTTCCATGCAAAAAAAAAAAAAAGTTATACAAACAGACTTTTTTTTTAGAGGCAAATCCCCATGGTCCGATTCAGTTCATCTAGCAGATCACGATAAATCTGGCGGGTACTGGCAAGATCAACCGGGGCAGGTTTCCGGGGTTTTTTAGGCTTTGCCGCCGTTCCCGGATCCAGCGACGACGTTGTTGTTGCGGTTTTGCTCGCTGCAAGTGCGTAGCTATATTCATTATGCAAAAGTTCGCGTAACAACCGGTATTCGAAATTGTTGGCCCCATGCGGTTGTGGTGTCGTAGCGGCGGTAGCGGCAGCATTACGGATAAACGTGAGCGTAGTTTCGAGTTGTGCACGCGTGGGCCCGCCAGCTACGATATTATCGCTAGCGATGCTGCTGCTGCTCGTGGCTGCTGCGGCTTCCATTGGTGTCGGCGCCGCAGCGGCAAATCGCTGGCGTAGGGCCGTGCGATAAAGCCGCGATTTTTGGCCCGTGAATCCCAACGCGCGATCACCATAACGGAGGAATTGGCGGTAGTAACGCAGCAACTCTTTTCTTTCAAGTGACATTTTGAATGGAAAATACTAGGAGGGTGTTGTAATGCTCTAGTTATTACACAGACTCTGGTGAGCTGGTAGGGGTGGGGGAGGCGGTAAGTGAAAGAAATTTTGATCTTGAAGCCTATCTTTTTTTTTTTTTTTTTTTTTTTTTTTGGGGGTTTTTTTTTTTTTTTTAGGCTTTTG